>PGFW01032168.1:19286-35925 GCA_003123925.1 Haematobia irritans | reverse complement strand
ATAAGAGAGAGATCAGTAGCTTGATTTAGAAATTCTTATGTTAATGATTTTGCCCCGCAGCAAATAGTTGTCGCCTTTGATTGAGGCAATCAATTAAATCCCTTCCCTTTTTTTTTGTAGTGTGTGATTTATTTTGACATTTTGAAAATCACGGACTGTAGAACTCTAACCTCATCAATGGAAGCAGCAGCCAGTCAGTCAGTCAGTTAGTTCAGCCATCAGGTCAGCCTACGTTTCAAACCACAATCAGCCCTGAGTCTCCTCATTCAATATGGAACCACACACACCATCGAACGGATATTAGGAATGACCATCATAGAAATGACTGAACATGTGAGGGTACTAAGGCTAATTGTGAGCGAATATTTGTGTGGCTGAAATTTGAAATCAATTTTGAAGTTGGGCACAGGAAGCAAGAAGAGGAGGTCTTTTTGAAGTAGCAGTACCAAGTACTCCAGCAGCAAGAAGAGGTTGAAATTAATCTCAATCAAAAATCATTAGCCTTCCAAACAATTAATGTCGTGTCTCCACAATGGCAGAACTATAATAAATATTTCTTGATTTTAGCCATAAAATCAAAGGCCTCAGGAATCATGACGTGCAAACAAACAAATATGAGAGATCCATGTGGCTTACGAATGGATGATGATGATGAATGGTGACAAAGGACGACGGTGAATTGGATAAGGACCGTGTGTGTAGTGGAGGAGGGCTGGCGAAGGAGTGAGATATATACAAATCTAGAGTTTGTTCAATATATTGCGAGATTTTATAGTCTTTCAAGTTGTCGCCATATGTTAAAAAAGCCACTAGCCACATTTAAATTCCGCATATCTCTTTTGAACAATTGTGCACCAGGGCAGAACCCGCAAAGCAAGCTCTTTAGTTAGCTCCAAACTTGTTTCAACTGCTGGCTTTAATCTTCTTCGAATGTTTCTAATGTTTTGTGTCCTCCTTTTTGAATATTTTGTGTGTTTTTTTCTTTCGGATGGGGCTTAATGCTTCTGAAAGATTTTGAACGCCTTCTTCTTCTTCATCATCGTCACATCATTATCATGTGTGGTTAAGAATAATGTTTGTTCTGTGTAAAGCTTAGTGTCGTTTTCTCAAATCATAGTCCCTCCTACTCCAACTCCTCCTCATATTCGACTCCATGCCCATGCCTAGCAAAATATTCTTCGGCAATCAACAGTCAACTTTAGATAGCCATCCAAAAATAGCATTATTATTCATTTCCAAACATAACATTGGCATACGCGCATTCCGTATGGTATGGCATATATTCACCGCTTCACCCAATCTCCCAAACCCAGTGAGAAAGTTCAGTATTCCAGTGGAAGGAGGATGGAGGATATGACGTTGTAGATATTCTTTCGATTTCTGGTTGTATTCTTCTGTACTGCAGTTGCTGATCGCGGCAAAATGATAAGCATGTTGTCGCCACCATCGACCACCAACAAACGCATGAGGAAGGAAACGTTGGCAAATACACACAACCAGTGAGAAGCTTTGGAAGGTAGTTACCATTGCACCAACAGCTCCCCAACCCCCCAGTAAAAAATACCAGCCAATAGAAATGGTGATTTCCTTCCTTACTTCGAGAAAGAAGTAAGATGATGTGATTTTACTGCCATTTTTCCTCTTACTTCTGTAGCTTTCTTGTCCCACCATGCAATCTCTAAATGCCAGTCAAGCACCGCAGCCAGCAAACAAGTATGCTTTAAAGCATTTTTTTCCTAAATCAAAATTTTTTTAAAAAGTTTATGCGTATTGGGCCTTTGCTTTTCTTGGGAGTTGTTTTTTTTCTTATCAAATGTGGCAGTTTCCATAATATCAGCAGTAATCGCCTGCCTTTTTGTTGCCTTGTGCTCCTCCTGTGTCCATCATTAAGACTTGTGATACAATAAGCTTTCAATTATAACATATTAGTCTCATTTAGTCATCTAAGCTGTAAGTGGTTCATTGCAAAGCAGCAGTATTTACATTCCAATAGATTTATATTCCATTGATACATAGAATTACATCGTTGCCACTCGATTCCAAAAATAATTTTCCCAAAATGTGGACAATTTTACCAAAAAAATCTTATTTTGTCAAAATTTTATTTGTCTAATAGAAAATTTTGTCTAAATTTTATTTCTATAGAAAATTTTGTCAAAAAATTTTATTTCTATAGAAAAATTGGTCAGTTTATTTCTATAGAAAAATTTTCAAAAATGTTATTTTCTATAGAAAATTTTTTCAAAATTTATTTTATAGAAAATTTTGTCAAAATTTTATTACTATAGAAAAATTTTGTCAAAATTTTATTTCTAATAGAAAATTTTATCATATTTTATTTCTATAGAAAATTTTGTCAAATTTTTATTCTCTATACAAAAATTTTGGCCAAAATTTTATGTTCTATAGAACATTTTGCCAAAATTTTATTTCCAATAGAATAATTTTGTCAAATTTTATTTCGATAGAAATTTTGTCAAAATTTATTTCCTATAAGAAAATTTTAAAGTAAAATTGTATTTCTATCAGAAAAATTTTGTCAAAAAATTTTATTTCTTTGTCATGTTTAGCCTGATACTGAAAACATGCCTGATACAGAAACGTCAGTCATTAACTTATTAATCAAAGTTTCTTAATCGGGATTTGTCCATAAAAGCTCGGAATAATAATATTCTGAAAATTAAAAAATTGTATTTCTATAGAAAATTTTGTCAAAATTTAAAAATTTCATTTCATGTTAGGCCTGATACCGAAACAGGCAATTGACGTCCCAAAATCATTATATTTAAGTTATACCAATTATTTTTGACTTTATGACAGATATAGATTAAGGAACATGGTTAAATAGAGGCCCGTTGAAAAGAAACGCAAGATACAAATCTAATAACACGCCTGGACTGTACATTTTCGTACATGTTTATTTTCTATAAAAAATTTTGTCAAATTTTATTTCTATAGAAAATTTTGTCAAAATTATTATTTTCCTATAGAAAAAGTTTGTCAAAAATGTTATTTCTATTAGAAAATTTTGGTCAAAATTTAATTTCTAATAGAAATTTTTCAAATTTTATTTCTATAAGAAAATTTGTCAAAAAATTTGAATTTCTATAGAAAAGTTTGTCAAACCATTTTCATATCTATACGGAAATTTTTGTGAAAATTTTATTTCTTATAAGCATATTTGTCAAAATTTTATTTCTTACAGAAAAATTTTGTCAAAAATTTTTATTTCTGTAAAAAATTTTGTCAAAAATTTTATTTCTAATAGAAAATTTTGTCAGATTTTATTTCTGTAGAAAATTTTGTCAACATTTTATATCCATAGAAAATGTTGTCAAAATTTTATTTCCATAGAAAATTTTGTCAAAATTGTTATTTCTATAGAAAATTTTAATTTCGAATAGAAAATTTTGTCAAAAATTTTATGTCTATAGAAAATTTTGTTCAAAATTTTTATTTATATAAGATAAATGTTGTCAAAATTTTATTTCTATAGAAAAATTTTTTCAAAATTTTATTCTATAAGAAATTTTGTCAAAAATTTATTTCTATAGAAAATTTTTTTCATAAAATTTTATTTCTATAGAAAATTTTGTCAATAATTGTAATTTCTATAGAAAATTTTGTCAAAATTTTATTTCTCTTAAGAAAAATTTATCAAAATTTTATTTCTTATATGAAAGATATTCTCAAATTAATTTCTCTATAGAAAATTTTGTCAAAAATTGTTATTTCTACCTAGAAAAAAATTTATCAAAAATTTTATTTCTAATAAATACAAAATAATTCTCAAAATTGTTAAATATTCTTAGAAAATTTATCAAAATTTTATTTCATAAAAATTACCTCAAAATTTAATTTCTAAGAAAAATTATTGTCAACATTTTATTTCTCTAGAAATTTATCAAAAAATTTTTATTTCTATAGAAATTATCTCAAAATTTAAAATTTCTTATAGAAAATGTTGTCAAAATTTTTATTTCTGTACAAAATTTTGTCAAAAAATTTTAATTTCTATATCAAAATTTTGTTCCAAAATTATTATTCCTATAGAAATAGATTGGTCAAAATTGTATTTCTATTTCAAATTCGAATTTGAACAAAATTCGTATTTAAGGTGGGTTGGTCTGTGTCTCGGCTCGCAAGTTTAAAAATCGAATTTACCTCACATAAATCATCAATGCTATCACGCTCTACGTTTGATTTTAGACAATTTTAAAATTTCCAATTAAATGCCCAAAGTACTGTGCCAGCCTGTCATATTTGCCTCCCAATGTTACAGGGAACGAGATGACTAAAATCAAATGAATTTAATCTGAAGACTACATAAAATTTTTTAATATTATTTTAATAATATACCAACGAAACAATTTGGTTATACATTGTTTGAGTTTTAATTAAAACTTTTGTTGATTGCGGTCTCAGGCAGTGAATGATTCCATTTTTTTTTGCGACTCCATCAAGAAGCGCAGTCATTCTTTATTCGTTCTTTCGGCCTCCAAACATTTTATGCGTATTTTCGCTTCTTGGTTTACCAACACTGCGATTGCCTTCGCATGTGGATTCTTTGGCCAATTTTGCCATTATTATCATAGCCGTCCATTTTGAGATATATCCATTTTAACGACAATAAATTATAGCAAAACCATTAATTTTGCGAAATGAAAGCTAATTGCCAGTTGCAATTCGAACCACGAAACAGCAAATATGAAATTATCCATCACCACAGTAGTCGTTTTTTTCCTCATATTTCGTTTTTTCGCTATTTGCAGTTCACTTAAATGAGTTTGGTGCTAGTATTATATCAACTGTATGGGTGGGTAGGAGGTCATTACGTGGGCCGAAAAGGTGTGGTGTGATTCTTTTTTTAATACAAATTGAAATAAAATACTTACACAGGTGTTTAATGGGACAGTGGGAGGATGAACTCTGAGATATTTATGCACAATGAAACGTTCATTAGAACTCATTAATAAAACATTTGAAGTAATTAGTTTTCGTTTTTGTCGTTTGTTGTTATTTAATAATTACAATATCTATGAAAATAGCATGTGGTTTCTCATGGGAATCAATAAATACTTATAGGCGTCCCATTAATGTTTTTAATAAGGAAAATTGGCGGTTATTTAATTGTAAATTTATTTATTTATTTTTTTGGAATTTGCTAATAAAATCATTAGAAATTTTATAGTAAGGTGTCATATATACATATTACATTCCAGCAAAAAATTGGGAAGTTCTTCCAAAGGCCCAACTTTTATATAGATCACTTCCATGAAGATGCCACTTCCCAATGATGTTCTTTATTTTAAGTAACCCAGGAAGTTCTTTAAATTCAATTTTTTTATAACTTGGTTTTTTTCTACTTTTATGTAATTTCAAAACTTTTTTGTGTTGCATAATAGGTTAAAAAACAAGAGTAAGAATTCATAAAATGGTACAAACCCATTTAAATTTTGTCCAAAAAAAAAATAATGTTAAGTCCAATCTGAAAAACTGCGAAATTTTTTTAAATATTTTGATGTAAACCTTCCCACATTAATGCGTAAGAATTGCATTTAAAACTCCATAAAATAATTTATAAATTATTTATATTTCAAAAATATCAACAAAATTTGTTAATTCACATCCCAAAAACAATTGGAATTCGGATTCCCACCTAAAAGAAGTGATGGCAAAATCAGTGCAACGGGACTGTTGAAATGGAGGGCTCCGTCCTAATAAACAGCCCCATGTTAAAAATTCATCGCTTCTTCTGGCGTCAATTTTGCAACACTTCCAGGATCCAAAAAGAACATTTTCATTACTTTTTTGGCGACGCTTTTTTTTTGCTGGGTTGGCATGAAAGTCACTCCTAACTTTTTATCTACACTGAAAAATAATATTAATCCTAATACGAAATGATAATTTATTTTTGGGGCCGCGCAAAATTTAACCTAATAATAATGACAATTTTCTTTAAAATAAGTATGTTATTTTATAGAAAAATTTTGTCAAAATTTTAATTTCTATAGAAAAATTTTGTAAAATTTTATTTCTATAGAAAATTTGTCCAAAAAATTTTATTTCTATTAGAAAATTTGTCAAAATTTTATTTCTATAAAAAATTTTGTTTAATTTTATTTCTATAGAAAAATTGTCAAAATTTATTTCTAATAGATAAATTTTGTCAAAATTTTATTTCTAATAGAAAATTTTGCAAAAATTTTATTTCTAATAGAAAATTTTGTCAAAAATTTATTTCTATAGAAAATTTTGTCATTAAATTTTATTTCTAATGAAAATTTTTTACAATTTATTTTTATAGAAAATTGTACAAATTGTATTTTATATTTATATAGAAAATTTTTGTCGCAAATGTTATTTCTACAGAAAATTTTTGTCCAAAAATTTTATTTCTAATCCGAAAATGTTTGTCAAAATTTTAATTCTATAGAAAATTTGTTAAAATTTTATTTCTATAGAAATTTTGTCCAAAATGTTATTTCTATATGAAAATTGTGTCCAAGAATTTTATTTCTATCGAAAATTTTGTCAAAAAATTTAATTCTATAGAAAATTTTTGTACAAAAATTTTATTTCTATAGAAAATTTTGTCCAAAATTTTATTATCTATAGAAAATTTTTGTCAAAATTTTTATTTCTAATAGAAAATTTGTAAAATTTTATTTCTATAGAAAATTTTGTCAAAATTTTATTTCTATAGAAAATTTTGTCAAAATTTTATTTCTATTGAAAATTTGGTAAAAATTTTGTTTCTATAGAAAATTGTGTCAAAATTTCATTTCTATAGAAAATTGTGTCAAAATTTCATTTCTATAGATAATTGAAGTACCGCTTACTTGGAGAGCAATGTCTTGCAAGATTCATGAATTTTTACCGATCTATCAAAGGAGTAAAAAATCTACCCATCCCCCCCGGGATCCATATGGAACGAAAATGCTGATCGAGCCAGGTTTTTCAGTGTTTGCAGGCCACATTTTTTGTAGAATTCTGGCCAAACTGGTAATATTTTTTACTGTTTGATAGATTGTAAATTCTTGAAGTTTTGGTAGGTTTTGCTAAAAATAATTCCTCTCCAACTAAAGACTATTTAATTTAATTTTCCTATGAAAACCAATATTTAGAGAAAATTTTCTATAAAAAAATGAACAAAATTTTTTTAGCAAATAAAATTTGAAAGAACATTGCTATGGAAATAAAATTTTGAGAAAGTTTTCTATATAAATAAAATGTTGAGAGAATTTTCTATAGAAAAAAATCAGAAAATTTTCTATAGAAATAAAATTTTGACATAATTTTCTTTAGTAATAAAATTTTGAGAAAATGTTCTATAGTAATAAAATTTTAAGATAATTTGCTATACTAATAAAATTAAAAAAAGTCTATAGTAAAAAATTTTGAGCAACCTTTTCTAATAATAACAAAATTTTTTTGGAAAACGTTTTTTTATAGAAATAAAAATTTTAACAACATATTATATTAGAAATAAAATGTTGACACATTTTTCTTAGAAGTTAAATTTAACAAAATTTACAATAGAAGTAAAATTTTTGTCCAAAATTTTCTATAAGTTCAAATATCCTTAAAAATTTTAAATTTTCTTTAGATCGAGCTATCAATTCAGCCTTTTTGGTAGAAGTAGAAGCTTTGTCTGTTGGTTGCAATCATAGCATCGTATAACATATAAAATTCTAACACATTTATACAAGCAGGTTTTATACAGCCAAAAAAAAAATGATATTAATAGGAGAGATCAAAAACTATATAATTATTGGCAAGATAAGCAGATATAAAATAATAAAAAAATATTCTTTCGAAGAAAAAAGTTTTGTTTACTACGCAAAGAATTTGAGTCAAAAATTTCAAAAATAAGATTTTTTATAAATTTGGTAATGTTTGGTAAAAATTTTCTTACAGATTTTGGTGGAGTATTTTTTGCGGCAATGATGTGGCAATCGTTAGTTGCATCGCGAGAAGTTTTCTGCATGAGAAACAAAAAAGAATTTTTAAACGTTTAAAATGATAGGCCTAGGTTTGCCAACTTTGGGTTTAGACTCAAAATTTGGGATTTTCTTCCAACGCTTGTGGGGGAATAAGATTTTTTTTCTTTTGGGGATTTTCCAAAGAATGAGACCCTATATCCGCCGCGCAAGTTTTTTGGTACCGTCTTAGTTTTGGCACCCGTTAGTAAAAAATTTTTGAAAATATTTGCGCTTTTTCCAAAATTCCTTTCTTTCTAAATGAAGACATGACATAATGAACATATGGAAGCTGAACTAGAGCCCTCTCCAATGAACCTAGTCCCAGATAACTGCACCGCGCTTAGTATTGGTCCACAGTGGGTCCCCGTAGTGAAAAATTTGTTGAAAAATTATTTTTAAAATTTGCGCTTTTCCAAATTTTTTTAAATGAAGACGTTGTGACTATGATAAGGTAGCTTCAAGTTTTTGCATAACAAGTCAAATGACTGAGAAAAAATCAATATCGAGTTAAAAAAAAAAACTAAATTTGCGGTTTATTCCTGCTAAGCTTTTGCTGCAAATTTTCCAAATTGCGAATTAATTTTCACACTCATAGCATTCCCGGGTTCAAGATAACTTGAATGACTTTTAGCGGGAAAAATTTTTTTTTTTTTTTTCATTAATACATTCTCGTTTTTTTATAAGCAGGCCGCATATGATGAAACCTGTAAATATATTCGAAATTTCGAATCTTGACTCATTTTAATACTGACTGGCAAAATTCTCAATATCAATTGAAAATTTTGAACAAAATTTTCTATAGAAAATAAAATTTTTTCACAAAAATTTTCTATAGAAAAAAATTTGACAAAATTTTCTAATAGAAATAAAATTTTGACAAAATTTTCTATAATGAATAAAATTTTGAACAAAATTTTCTATATGAAAATAAAATTTGACAAAATTTTTATAAAATAAAATTTTGAGAACAAAACGTTCAATAGAAATAAATTTTTTTTTACAAAATTTTCTATAGAAATAACACTTTGACAAAATTTTCTATAAAATAAAAATTTGGACAAATTTTCTATAGAAATAAAATTTTGACAAAATTTTTCTATAGAAATAAAATTTTTGACAAATTTCTATTAGAAATAAAATTTTAACAAAAATTTATCTATAGAAAATAAAATTTTAAAAACAAAAATTTTCTATAGAAATAAAATTTTGAACAAAAATTTTCTATAAAATAAATTTTGACAAAAATTCTATAATGAAATAAAATTTTGAAAATTTCTATAGAATAAAATTTTGACAAAAATTTTCTACTAGAAAATAAAGATTTTTGAAACAAAATTTTTCTATAGAAATAAAATTTTGACAAAATTTTCTATAGAAATAAAATTTTAACAAAATTTCTAATAGAAATAAAATTTTGACAAAATTTTCTAAATAGAAATAACATTTTGACAAAATTTTCTTATAGAAAATGAAAATTTTAAAAAAAATTCTATAGCAATAATAATTTTTACAAAATTTTCTATAGAAATAAAATTTTGACAAATTTTCTATAGAAAAATAAAAATTTTTTGACAAAATTTCTATAGAAAATAGAAATTTAACAAAATTTTCTATAGAATAAAAGTTTTTTTTTTTTTTTTTTTTAAACAAAATCTTCTATAGAAATAGAAATTTTGACAAATTTTCTATAGAAATAAAATTTTGAACAAATTTTCTATAAGAAATAAAAATTTTGACAAAAAATTTTACTATTGAAATAATAATTTGAACAGAATTCTTTAGAAATAAATTTTAACAAAAATTTTCTATAGAGAATAAAAATTTTAAACAAAATTGTTCTATAGAAATAAAATTTGAACAAAAATTTCTATAGAAATAAATTTTGACAAAATTTTCTATAGATAAATAAATTTTGACAAATTTTCTATAGAATAAAAATTTTGACAAAAATTTTCTATAGAAATAAATTTTGACAAATTTTTCTTATAGAAATAAATTTTGACAAAATTTTCTATAGAAATAAAAATTTGAACAAAATTTTCTATAGAAATAAAATTTTGACAAAATTTTCTAATAGAAATAAAATTTTGACAAAAATTTTCTATAGAAATAAAATGACAAAATTTTCTATATGAAATAAATTTTTTGACAAAATTTTATAAAATAAAATTTACAAAAATTTTCTATAGAAATAAAATTTTGACAAAATTTCATAAAAATAAACTGTACAAAATTTTCTTATAGAAATAAATTTTGATAAAATTTTCAATAGAAACAAAATGGACAAAAATTTTCTATAAATGTAAAATTATGATCAAGCCGAAACAATAAAAAATAAAATAGTCAACAGACTCAATGTTAGGTTAGGTTAGGTTTGTGGCACCCGATTATCAGGCTCACTTAGACTATTCAGTCCATTGTGATACCACAGTGGTGAACTTCTCTCTTATCACTGATTCCATATGTTAAAGCTAATTGACAAGGGACCCCTTTTTATAGCCGAGTCCAACGGCGTTCCACATTCCAGTGAAACCACTTAGGAGAAGCTTTGAAACCCTCAGAAATGTCACCAGGCATAACTGAGGTGGGACAATCCACCGCTGAAAAACTTGTTGGTGTTCGGTCTGTAGCAGGAATCGAACACACGACCTTGTGTATGCGAGGCGGGATGCTAACATTGCACCACGGTCGCTCCCAACAAATACTACAAAAATACGGAATAAAATTTCATGAAAATTTTAAATTGAGAGACAAATTTTCAATTTATGAAAGATAATTTGAAAACTTTTTAGAACAAAAATTTCCTATGAGAAATAAAATTTTAACAAAATTTTCCTATAGAAATGAAATTTTTTGAACAAAAATTTTCTTCAAGATTTTAGGTACATTTATTTTTGGCTTGAATAATGTTGGCAAATTCCGTAGGTTATTAAGAAATAATCTTGTTGTCATATATCTGAGTTTTTGTGCCAATAACCCACTAGTAAAAATCCAACTGAATGAAATCCCTAAACTATGGACCTTTTATTATATTCGCAAATATATTGCCTTTTTTAAAAATGAAACCGTACTCGTGTGTTGGGGAGAAATTTAATTAATTACTTTCGTAAATATATAAAAAAAAAATTATCACGTAGATAACAAACTTGGCATCACCACAAGGTCTTCATTATCATGTTCAATAAAACTAAAAACTGAAAAAAAACACAGAAAATCAAATTAAAGTGAAAAACGAAACCAACCAAAAACTTATGAAAATGGGCAAAGTTTTTCTCTGGTAATTGAGATTCCTGGAAAGGCTTCCTATTCTCATTTTTCTGTTTTTGCTATACAAAAAAAAAAACAAAACATATCCGTAATTTTGTATGGCTTTAAGCAAAGTATATGAACAACAACTACCCGAAAAAATATACAAAAATAATGTGAGTTCTCTCTCCTCTCTGCTGTCCCCTACAACAGTAAAAATCCAACTGAATGAAATCCCTAAACTATGGACCTTTTATATATTCGCAAATATATTGCCTTTTTATAAAAATGAAACCGTACTCGTGTGTTGGGGAGAAATTTAATTATATTACTTTCGTAAATATAAAATAAAAAAAATTATCACGTAGATAACAAACTTGGCATCACCACAAGGTCTTCATTATCATGTTCAATAGAACTAAAAACTGAAAAAACACAGAAAATCAAATTAAAGTGAAAAACGAAACCAACCAAAAAATTATGAAAATGGGCAAAGTTTTTCTCTGGTAATTGAGATTCCTGGAAAGGCTTCCTATTTTCATTTTTCTGTTTTTGCTATATAAAAAACAAAACATATCCGTAATTTTGTATGGCTTTAAGCAAAGTATATGAACAACAACTACCCGAAATTTTTTAAATTTGGTAGAGTGTTTGGGTAAAATTTTCTTCAGATTTTGGTGGGAGTATTTTTGGCAATGAGTGGCCAATCTGTAGTTGCATCGTCGAGAATAGTTTTCTTGCAATTTTTGAGATAACAGAAAGAGAATTTTAATCGTTTTCAAATGAATAACGCCCAGTTTTTTTGCCAGCTTTGGGGGTTTTGACTCAAAATTTGGCGGGGGATTTTTTTCAACCGCTTGTGGGGGATTTTTAGGGGTAACATTTTTCTTGGGGAATTTTCCAAAGAATGGCGAGACGCTATACACGCACGCGGCTAATAGTTTTTGGTATGCGCGTTTTAGTTTTGGCCCCGTAGTAAAAATTTTTTGAAAAATTTTGCGCTTTTCCAATTCTTTCTAAGTGAGACCAATGACATATGAAACATATGGAAGCTGAACACCTAGGAGCCCTCTCCAATTTGAAACACTTAGTCCCAGATACTGCACGCGCTTTTAGTATTGTCACAGTGGGCCTGCGAACGTATGTGAAAATTTGTTGGAAAAATTATTTTAAATTTGCTTTAATACTGACTGGCAAAATTCTCAATATCAATTGAAAATTTTGAAACAAAATTTTCTATAGAAAATAAATTTTCACAAAATTTCTATAGAAAAAAATTTTGACAAAATTTTCTAATAGAAAACAAATTTTTGACAAATTTTCCTGATAGAAATAAAATTTTGAACAAATTTTCTATAGAAAATAAAATTTTGACAAAAATTTTTATAGAAATAAAATTTTGAGAACAAACTTCAAAGACAATAAATTTTTTTTTCAATTTCTATAGAAATAACACATTTGACCTAAAATTTTCTATAAAATAAAGAATTTGGACAAAATTTTCTAACGAAATAAAATTTTGACAAAATTTTCTATAGAAATAAAATTTTGACAAAATTTCCTTAGAAATAAAATTTTGACAAAATTTTCTATAGAAAATAAAATTTTAAAAACAAAAATTTTCTAAATAGAAATAAAATTTTGAACAAAAATTTTCTATAGAAATAAATTTTGACAAAAATTTTCCTATAGAAATAAAATTTTGAAAATTTTCTATAGAAAATCAAAATTTTGACAAAAATTTTCTATAGAAAATAAAGATATTTTGAACAAAATTTTCTATAGAAATAAAATTTTAACAAAATTTTCTATAGAAATAAAATTTTGGCAAAATTTTCTATAGAAATAAAATTTTGACAAAATTTTCTAAATAGAAAAACATTTTGACAAAATTTTCTTATAAAAATGAAAATTTTAAAAAATTCTATAGCAATAAAATTTTGTACAAAATTTTCTATAGAAATAAAATTTTTGACAAATTTTCTATGGAATAATGCAAAAATATGATAGAGATAAGTTTTGACAAAATTTTTCTAGCTAAAAATGAAAATATAAGAAAATGTTACAAAATTTTCTATAGACATAATTTTTTTTTTTTTTTTAACAAAATTTTCTATAGATATAAAATTTTGACAAAATTTTCTATGGAATAAATTGACAAAATTTTTAAGACATCAATATTGACAAATTCTCATAAGACATAAAAATCTTTGACAAAAAATTTTCTATTGAAAAAATTAACAAATTCTTATAGAACATAAAATTTTACAAATTTTCTATAAGACAAAAAAATTTTAAACAAAATTTTCTATAGAATAAAATTTAACAAAAATTTCTATAGAAATAAATTTTGACAAAATTTTCTATAGAAATAAATTTTGACAAAATTTTCTATAGAAATAAAAATTTTGACAAAATTTTCTATAGAAATAAATTTTGACAAAATTTTTCTATAGAAATAAAATTTTTGACAAAATTTCTCTATCAAAATAGAAATATTTGACAAAATTTTCTATAGAAATAAAATTTGACAAAATTTTCTATAGAAATAAAATTTTGACAAAATTTTCTATAGAAATAAAATTGACAAATTTTCTATATGAAATAAATTTTTGACAAAATTTCTATAGAAATAAATTTGAACAAAATTTTCTATAGAAATAAAAATTTTGACAAAATTTCAATAAGAACAAAACGTGTACAAAATTTTCTTATAGAAAATAAATTTTTGATAAAATTTTCAATAGAAACAAAATGGTAAAAAATTTTCTATAAATAAAATTATGATCAAGCCGAAACAAAAAAAATAAAATAGGTCAACAGACTCAAGGTTAGGTTAGGTTAGGTTTGTGGCACCCGATTATCAGGCTCACTTAGACTATTCAGTCCATTGTGATACCACAGTGGTGAACTTCTCTCTTATCACTGATTCCATGTTAAAGCTAATGACAAGTGGACCCTTTTTATAGCCGAGTCACAACGGCGTTCCACATTCCAGTGAAACCACTTAGGAGAATGCTTTGAAACCCTCAGAAATGTCACCAGGCATAACTGAGGTGGGACAATCCACGCTGAAAAACTTTGTTGGTGTTCTGGTCGTAGCAGGAATCGAACACACGACCTTGGTGTATGCGAGGCGGGATGCTAACATTGCACCACGGTCGCTCCCAACAATACTCAAAAATACGGAAATAAAATTTATGACAATTAATATGTGTATTGGAGATAATTTCTTATAGAAATGAAAATTTTGACACAAAATTTCCTATGAGAAATAAAATTTTACAAAATTTTCCTAATAGAAATGAAATTTTGGCCAAAAATTTTCTTCTATAGTAATAAAATTTTGAGCAACTTTTCTATAATAACAAAATTTTGAAAACGTTTTTTATAGAAATAAAATTTTAACAACATATTATATAGAAATAAAATGTTGACACATTTTTCTTTAGAAGTTAAATTTGAACAAAATTTACAATAGAAGTAAAATTTTGTCCAAATTTTCTATAAGTTCAATATCCTTAAAAATTTTAATTTTCTTGTTAGATCGAGCTATCATTCAGCCTTTTGGTAGAAGTAGAAGCTTTGTCCTGTTGGTGCAATCATGCATCGTTATAACATATAAAATTCTACACATTTACAATGCAAGGGGTATTTATACAGCCAAAAAAAAAATGATATTAATAGGAGAGATCAAAATATATAATATTGCAGATGCAGATATAAATAATAAAAAATTTCTTTCGAAGAAAAAGTTTTTTGTTTACTAATACGCAAGGAACTCTGTAGTGAGTGTTTTTTGCGGTTGTTTAGGTTTTTTTGTTTCGTTTGTTTTTTTTTCAAAAAACACTGAGGGACCAATTTAAAATTAACCCAAAACCAATATTTTGTGGTTTCTTATCATTTATCAACAAGCCCCCGGCCACACGTTGGGACTGTTGACAAAATAACAAATTATTCTTTGATTTGTTGCCGACTTTTTACGCCATTCAAACTTTGCATATTTGTAAATAATTATCCAGCTCAAAAAAAATGCTGATACAAGCAATCAAACACCAGCCAAGTATTCAACCAATTATGCTTTAAAAACAAAAAATGAAACAACTTTGCTTTCCAATACCAAATTATCTGAAGAGGCTAGAGTGAAACAAGTATATACGGCCGTAAGTTCGGCCAGGCCGAATCTTATGTACCCTCGCACATGGATTGCGTAGGGAACTTCTGCTAAAGGCTGTCATTCCCACATCGGATTTACTTGGGTTGCGATAACACTTGCCGATGGCAACGTATCGTAAAAACTTTTTTAACACTGTCTTCTAAATTGTAAGTTAGTCATAAGGATTATATATTAAACAAAAAAAAGGCCGATTATTATACGTATATAAGTTCACTAAGTTTGACAAAAATCTTTCTATAGAAATAAAATTTTGACAAAATTTTCTATAGAAATAAAAATTGACAAAATTTTCTATAGAAATTAAAATGTTGACAAAATTTTCTATGGAAGTTAAAATGTTGAACAAAAATTTTCTGCCTGAAAAATTGTGTACATAGAATGTCTCCACATATACGTTCAGACTCGTCCTGCCACTCATTTTCGATCCTTCGGCATTATTTCCTTCTGGTATGTGTTCTGAGGCTCCATTATCCCTGTCCCAGGGGGATAATGGAATGACACACGCGGCCGAATATATGACCACGGATTGTTGCGGCATCCACCATTACACCCACCGTCTCTCCTATTATGCTTTGATGGTTATTCATGTTTCGTGTTTACGTCCATTCTCCACCTCTATAGGTCATAAGTTCAGTATCGTCTCCACGACTCTGGTTGACATGATCCATTTTATTTAGGTTTTAGGGATAATTTTCAAGGGCCCCATATTCATAGACCCTATACAAATATCGATTTTTGAAATCATTTAAAATTATCGATATAAATCGACTATCAATTAAAATAAATTTCTATCAAAATGCGAAGTTAAATCCGTATTCTTTTCTTACTTTTTTAATCATTTCTACTAAATAAATTGTATACAGGTGTCATTCTATGGCTTTGTATCGTTTACTCTCATCGATATTGTAACAAATGATGTGTTGAATCTATTTATGATATAAGCCAGTTTTATTGATTGTGATCCAAGGGATTTCTACAGAAAAACAAATTTGATTTTAAACGACCAACATTTATAATTGGAAATAAACAATCTCCGACCCATCTCCCTTCCTACAAACAAAAATGGTAGCATCAGCATTTCAAAAAACAATTAAAAATTATTAGGTCTCCATTCTTATGTTAATATTTTTTCCAAACAGACATCATTAGCGTTAAATCCAAACGAAAACAAAATCAGATATCTAATTGTGTTTTTCGCACTAAAGCCACCATAATACGCAGGAATCTGTAG
>PGFW01032166.1:11926-27665 GCA_003123925.1 Haematobia irritans | reverse complement strand
CAGAACAAAAACGCATTTTCGCCCAAAAATTAGTTGAAAATGTTCTTTTTGGATCTATCGGAAGTGGCTGGCTTGCAAATCTCACGCAAGAAGCGATGAGATTTAACATTGGCTTGTCATAGCGACGAAGCTCCATTTCAACAGCCGTTGCACTGAATTCTGTCCATCACCGTTCCTTTAAGGCGATCTGGAACGAATCCGTTGTTTTGGATTGTGAATTAAAGAAATTTGTGATATCTTTTGAACGATTATGAAAGATTTTTTTAAAATTTTCTATTGATTCTGTAACTGCATTAAAAGGTTGTCTGGAACCGTTTGACATGAAAATATATATAAAAAAGATTCGCAATTTTTCTAGCCATTTTTTCTCTGGCAAAAATTTAAAATATTCTGCACTATTTTATTAATGGCTTATTCTGTTTTTATACCTATTTGAAACAATAAAACTTTTCTACAATTATCTTATTAAAAAATCATGAAAAAAAAGCGCTAGTTATAAAAAAATTACTCAAATGAACTTCCTGTTCTGCACTTAAAATTAAAGACATCTATTGGAAGAATTTTTGAAGTGCTTTAAAAGTTGCGCTTTAGAAGTACTTCAAAAATTTTTTTGCTGGGTTACTTATGCTTCATGTGAAAGCGTTGACTTTATTTATTTTCAGTGACAAGTGGGGAGCCAATTGTGGTTGCATGCACGGTCTGCCATTAGTTCGGAACTTAGAATTCTACCAACCAAATGAGTAAGATATTTTACTGTTTTGATAGATTGGTAGTAATTCTTGATGTCTTTTGATAGATTTAGCAAAATTATTCCACTCAACTAAGCATGTACTTGAATTTTTTATAGAAAAAAAAATGCGCAAAATTTTCTATAGAAATTAAATTTTTTTATGAAAAATTTTTCTATAGAAATAAAAAATTTGCGGCAAAATTTTCTATAGAAATAAAAATTTTGACAACATTTTCTATAGAAATAAATTTTGACAAAATATTTCTATTAGAAAATAAAATGTTGACAAATTTCTATAGAAATAAAATTTTTGAAAAAATTTTTCTTACATACACAAATCTTTGACAGGAAATTTTTTATAGAAATTAAAATTTGAAAAAAATTTCCATAGAAATAAATTTGAAAAAATTTTTCCATAGAAATAAAATTTTGAAAAAATTTTCCATAGAAACTAACAATTTTGAAAAAAAATTTTCCATAGAAATAATTTTGACAAAGAAAGATTTCTATAGAAATAAAATTATAGACAAAATTTATTCTATAGAAATAAAAATTTGACAAATTTTCTATAGAAATTCAAAATTTTTGACCAAAATTTTTTCTATTAGAAATAAATTTTGAACAAAAATTTCATAAAAAATAAATTTTGAAAAAATTTTCATCTAGAAGATAAAAATTTAGAAAAATTTTCTAAAAGAAATGAAAATGTTTGCAACATTTCTATAAAATTAAAATGTTGCAAAATTTTCTATAAGAAATTAAAATTTTGACAAACTTCTAAAATATTGTAGACAGTCATGAAAATGTTGACAAAATTGTCTATAGAAATAAAATTTTGACAAAACTTTTTACTATAGGAAAAAAATTTTACAATTTGACCAAAATTTATTAAATTTACACAATTCATAAAATTTGACAAAAATTTTCTATTAGAAATAAAAATTGACCAAAACTTTTCATAGAAATAAAATTTTGGAAAAATTTTCATAGAAATAAACTTGGACAAAACATTTTCATAGAAATAAAATTTTGACAAAATTTTTTATATAAATAAAATTTTAAATTTTCTAAGAAATAAAATTTGACAAAATATAGACAATTGCCTATTTAAGAAATAAAATTTTACAATTTATATAAAATAAATTTTGACAAAAATTTTCTACAAAAAAGTAAAATTTTGACAAAATTTTCTATAGGAAAAATACAAACTTTTAATATAATTTGACAGGCATTTCTATAGACAATAAAACTTTTGACAAAACTTTCTAAATAATGTAGAAAATTGTTTGAAAAATTTTACAAAATTTTATATAAAATAAAATTTTGACAAATATTTTCTACAAAAATAAAATTTTGACAAAAATTTCATAATAATTTGACAAATTCAACATAAAATTTGATTTTGCAAATTTTCTATAGAAATAAATTTGACAAAATTTTCTATAGAAATAAAATTTTGGAAAAATTTATAGAAATAAAATTTTGACAAACTTTCTATAGAAATAAAATGTTGACAAAATTTTCTATAGAAATAAATTGACAAAATTTTATATAGAAATACAATTTTACAAAATTTTCTTAGAATAACAAATTTTGACAAAATTTTCTATAAAATAAATTTTGACAAAATTTCTATAAATAAAATTTTGACAAACTTTCTACAGAAATAAATTTTGACAAAATTTTCATATAAGAACAAAAATTTTGAGAAATTGTTTTCTATAAAAATTAAAATTTTGGCAAAGTTTTCTATAGAAATAAAATTTGACAGAAATTTTCTATAGAAATAAATTTAGAGACAAATTTCTTCATAAAAATATTTGACAAAATTTTCTATAGAAATAAAATTTTGCAAAATTTTCTATAGAAATAAATTTTGACAAAATTTTCTATAGAAAATATAAAATTTTGACAAATTTTCTATAACAAATAAAATTATTGACAAAATTTTCTTCATAGAAATAAAATTTTGACAATTTTCTACTGAAAATAAAATTTTGAAAAATTTTTCTATAGAAAATAAAATATTGACAACAATTTTCTTATAGAATAAATTTTGAAAAAATTTTCTATAGAAAAATAAATTTTTTGAAAAAATTTTCTTGAAAACTAAAATTTTGACAAAATTTTTCTATAGAAATAAAAACTTTTTGACAAATTTCTTCATAAAAATAAAATTTAGACAAAATTTTCTATTACAAATAAACTTTGACAAAATTTTCTACAGAAAATAAATTTAACAAATATTTTCTATAGAAATAAAAATGTTGAAAATTTTCTATAGGAAATAAAATTATTTGACAAATTTTTTATCCCATCTCACGAATGACCAGTTTTGACAAGATTTTTTTGCTAACCGCAATGTGGGACCCCCGTTTTTGGGATTGGCTATAAAGGGAGGTCCCTTGTCATTGATGTTAATTTTCTCACTTCTCTTCCGCCATGTCAGTGGTGCGGCATTCTTTCTCTATTAGGTTATGATTCGGCAATATTGGACAACAATGATACCTTTTGTGTCACTTTAAGTGCAAATTTTCCACTTTTTTAAACGTCGACACTTCTGCTGTATACCATTAATGCCACACTTTTTACATTTTATGTCACCTTCTTTGCCATGCTACCTACTTAATTCATCTTTCCCAAGCAAAGAATGGGCACACTTCTTCGAGGATTGTAAGGGGAGAGGCAGTACCAACTGCCTTTACAAAACAAACGCATCAGCGCTGATTTTTGTGGGCGATGTCCCGATTTAGAGCTGCTTCTACACAGCGCTTGATATAATTGCTCATTTTTAATAGAAATCATGGCTTAGAAGTGATAGTCATTCTTGAGCTTATTAGCATGATTTAGGAAACAGGCTACCTTTCATAGCATCCATACTGCATGAATTTGGTTGCAATAAGTTAAAGAATGATCATATAAAGTAGTTTGATTACTTTCGTTTACGGTTATTCGCACCGATTCATGCAGTCATGGATGTTACTGCCTACTTTATTGTATTCGCGAAAAGCGCAAGACTTAAATCATGAGAAAGATTACATATATTCGATTTAAAACTTTTAATCCTTTTTTTTAATTTTTCTTTTAAATTTAATTTAAGAAGTATACAAAATTTTGTGGGGTTTTTTAAAATCTTTTCTCCTAAAAATCTTTCCTCTTTTGCTTAAAAAATTATGCTTTTTCCAAAATAACATATTTTTTGAAAAAGGAAAGGTGATATAACTATTCGACAAATCGATTTAATTCGACCTAAAAGTATTGCCATGTCATTCATTGTTCCCAGCATAAATTAGGTCTACCTTAACCCGGAGCAAGCTTATTTCTTCAAAAGAATTTTATTTATAAAATTGTTATCCTTGTCAAAGAAAAACAGCAATTTTTTGGTTTCAATCACGAAATTATTTGATTAAATTAATTTTTATTAATTATATAAATCGCAGAAGGAGCAGTTAAAAAACAAGTATATACGGCCGTATAGTTTCGGCCAGGCCGAATTCTTATTTACGCCTCCAACCATAGGATTCCGTAGAGAGTTTTCTACTAAAGACTATCATCCGGGATGAGTCTTTAGGGATCGGTTTATATGTGGGACTATATATGTATAATTACGGACTGATATGGACCCTATTTACCTTCCTATGGTTCGTTTAGATACCATATACTAAACAGCGCACGTACAAAATTTCAACGTCAGATGCCATGAACATTATTGCCTTCTCAAAAGGCACCGGAGGTGACAATCTTGGGGCATCGGTTTATATGGGGGCTAATATAATTATAGGACCGATTATGGACCAATTCTGCATCGGTTGTTAGAGTACCATTAAGCAGGTTGGCTTGTAAGATTCCCCGGTCCTCTGCACTATTCAGCATTGGCGTCGTAGTATTAAATGCATATTACTTTTTATATAGTACCTACCTCTAATGATTCGTGTCCAACATTTTACGTCTTGTAAGTGTGACGATAGAGCGTCTTTATTGTGAGCATTTTTATTATATGTGAAAAAATGCGAAAAAAAAGAGAAATTTTCGTGTTTTTGATAAAATACTGTTTCTGAAGCGGGAAAAAATACGGTGGAAGCAAAAACTTTGGCTTGATAATGAGTTTCCGGCTCTTTGCCCCAGGCGAAATCAAAAATATTGATGGTATTGCAAAATTCACAGCTTTGGTGAAATTTAGCACGGTGGGGACGCGTGAGACGCATTGGACGCCCGGAAAAGAGTGGTTAACCGACGAAAACATCTAAAAAAATTCACAAAATGATTTTGATTGACCGTAAAATCGTACATGTTGAATCGAGTGAGTAGCAGAGGCGCTTAAAAGAATATCAGAAGGAACGTGTTGGTCATATCATTCATCAATATTTGGATATGCGGACAGCATCTGTGCAAATGGGTGCCGCCGCGACGCTTTACCATTTTTGACCAAAAAACAACAACGGTGTTGATGATTCTGAAGCAGTGTTTGCAGCTTGGTTAACTCGCTAATACACCCGTAGTTTCTGTCGGATATGTGACAATGGATAAAACATGGGCTCCATCACTACAACTTCCTGAATCCAAATCGACAGTCGGCTGACGTCGGACAGCGACCGCGTGAACCGTCTCCGAAGCGTCGATAGATTTCACAAGTCGCTTGCAAGTAATGGCCTCTGCTTTTTTTGGGATGCGCTGTAATTCAATTTTTATCATTATCTCGAGCAAGGGTAAAAGCCATTCAACAGGACTATTTTTATTGCGTTATTGGAGCGTTTGAAGGTCGACTCAATCGCCGGCAAAACGGCCCATATGAAGAAAAAAAAGTGTTGTTGCCACGAATGACAACGGACCGCGCTACAAGTCATTTGAGAACGATGGCAAAAATTTCATGATTGGGCTTCGAATTTGCTTCCCCACGCCACCGTATTCTCCAGATCTGGCCCCCAGCGACTTTTTCTGTTCCCAGACCTCATAAAGGATGCTCGCAGGAAAAAATTTTGGCTGCACAATTGGAAGAGGTGTCGCCGAAACTGAGCCTATTTTGAGGCAAAACGAAGGAGTACTTACCAAAATGGTGATCAAAAAATTGGAAGTCGTATCAATCGTTTGTATCCGGCTCTTGAGGCAAACTTAATTCCCGCTGTTGAATATATAAAAAACACGATTTTTGAACAAACAAATCATGTTTTTCGCTTTGTTAGATAAACCTGTTATGGGGGCTATTTATATACATTTATCATATTACGAAATTTCAACCGGATCAGATAAAATGAGCTCCTCCTAGAGGCTGCGGTGGTCAAATCTGGAGATCGGTTTATATGGGGGCTGCGGTGGTCAAATCTGGAGATCGGTTTATATGGGGGCTATATATAATTATGGACGACGGTTGGACCAATTTTTGCATGGTTGTTAGAGACCATATTCACCTGCACCATGTTACCAAATTTCAACCAGATGATTGACAATTTGCTTCTCTTTGAGGACTCTGCAATCAAATCTGCGGGGACTCCGGTTATATATAAGGGCTATGATATAATTATTGTACCGATTGTGGACCAATTTTTCTGCCATGGTTGTTAACGAGACCATCATACCAGATCTATGTACCGAATTTTCAGCCGGCTCGAATGAATTTTGAGTCTTACAACGAGGATCCGGTGGGTCAACATGGTCAAATCAAATTTAAAAATTTATACTAATTTTATGTATGTTTAGTGATTTGAATTTATTTTGAGTTAATTTAATTAATTCGCTTGATATATTTTTTATGGGATTACACTGAAAAAAAAAATGTCGTTGAAGTCAAAGATTTCATGTTCTTTGAAAAATACAGAATGCAAATTTTGCCTTAAGATAAGAGACCGCATTTCTCTAGTATAAAGTTTTTTTCCTTGACAAGCTCGATAAACTTTTCAATTGAAGTCTCGGTATTGTCCTATATAATTAAGTGATTTGATTAAAACATGCGGATATCATTAACAATGAAAGCAAAAATGTTTGGGCTAGTCAACTTGACTTTAATAATTTTTAGAAAAAATTTTTAAATTTAATGAACATCTGTCTTTAATTTGTTGTCTTTTTGCTATCTTGATACAAGCAAAACTTGCGTTTTCAATATAGGACATTGGTTTCAACACTTTATCTTTAAAGACATTTTTTTACTTTGAAACACAGCATCAATTTTCTACCTAGAAGTCTGAGTCTATAATTTGGAAATAAAGTCGTCTGTTTAAACTTGTTTTTCAAATTGAGCTTTGATAGCATATTTGAAGAAAAAGCTGAAAAAGCGAAAAATTAAAAAATTTGCTTCCTAGAAGCACAGTACACAAAACCCGATTTTTAAAAGAAAATTGATGTCTTAACAAGTTATCCTACTATGTAATTCTCCGCTTGCTTTGGCTTCAGAATCAATTACCAAATTTTTTTTAAGAGTTAAGACAAAATCTTCTGGAAACGGGTATGCTTTTTTTTTCCAGTTGTTAGCGGGGTTAGGTGGCAGCCCGTGTATTGAGGCTCACTTTAGAATATTCGAGTCCATTGTGATTACCCACATTGGTGTGAACTTCTCTCTTACCACTTAGTGCCTGCCCGATTTTATGGTTTTATATCGTCCGTATTATTTTTCATTTCTATACTCGAAGAAATGTTTGGATTTTGGTATTGTGTCCGAAGCCCAAGATGCAACTTCTTCTAACAGAAAAGTCAATTTTTTATGCGACCTATATGGTATTAAATCGAAATTAATAAAATTACCAGTCAGGACCAGATCTCATTTATAGAATTTCTTTCTCTACCTTCGCGGCTATATTAATAATAGTCTACTTGACGCACAAATAACAACCCAGTTTTTAACTCCATAATAAGGGATACCTTTACAAGTTAAAAAATTTTTGCTTTCCAAAGATGCTAATTCCTCAAGATGAGTTCTTAGCCTATATTTAAAGCATGTTTTCTCTTAAATCTAAAGATTAAATATTTCAGTTAATTTAAGGACAAGTTCTTGATATCAAAAATGTGTTTCGTTACTTAAAGGAAATTTGCCTTAGTTCAAAGATATACGACTTTAAAGGAGGGATGCAAATTTCCAAGATACATGTCCTAAATTAAAAATATTGAAGCTAAGATTATAAACTTTTATTTCATTAAAAATTCATTATTTTAAAGGAAATTTTTTCTTTTAATATTTGTGTGACCCGTAAGTCCTAAACATTTTAAGTTTTATAATCTTTCGTATTAGCTCAATATTTTATTATGCCGTTTATTATTGTTAATGTTGTACAATACTTGCAATTCCTAAATATCTCTCGTAAAATTATCTCCACACTCGACCCAAATAATCAAAACCTCCAATTTGCCCAAATATGCAATCCTCTTTTAAATAAAACGGCCCTAAAGTAGCCATTGCAATTTGGATTTTTCTTTCCTATCTTTCTTTATAATCGTTTCATTTAAAAATAGAGATATCACGTTTGGGCATTTTATTTAGATGTTATTCTTATAATTATACCTCGTTTTTAATTATTATTTAATTTTTGGCATATTCTGTACTCAAAATTTGCGACAGAGGGTAGCTTGCTCTCCGTCTTTTCCTCCGACACAGACAAAATGGTGTAGACGGAGAAATTGGCCATTCATTTTTGCTTTATTCTTTACAAACACAGGCTTGCCAAAAAACAAATCAAAGCCGACTAACAACTTGAAAGCGTTTCAAGATTCGTCTGTTAGTATGAGTACCGGGCTTAGCGTTCTTTTGCTGTTCCTTTATTAGACGATCTGGTTGCCTTCCCACTTGTCGAAGGTTAGAAAGGGACCAACAGTGATCTCTTCCAGGTTTGGGATGATTGTGATTGACTAATTGGACAATACTTTAGCTCATTTGCTTTTCTATATTTTTGTTGGCTTAAAAGATTAGACATTTATGTTTGGCCAGTTGGGCCCTGGTTTGTTAGGCGGACGAACCTTTTTGGAAAATGAAACATAATTATGAAGGCTGAAAAAGTGTAGGTGTTGCTTTTGGCATTGCCATCAAGTGGAGCGGACAGGCGCTGCAAAGCCATGGCATGTGTTTTCATAGTTGGTCTTGGACTGTTTGACGATGAATTGACAAAGTCTAGAACGTAAATTTTGGGTTTTGAATGGGCAAGGATGTGGTAACAAAAATTAAAGTGAGTATTTAAGGACCATGGACGAAGTTGCTTGATGGCCATGCTGTGCTGGTGATGACTGACATTACTGAAGATGTGCCAGAGGAAATTTGGTGATTGACTGTTGACGACCATCATCAATCATCATCAATCATAATGATTGGATGGTCGTTGGAGACTGGGTGATGTGGATGTGGATGATAATTTAAACCACAAACAACAAATGGATGAATAATGATGTTGTTGTTCTGATGCTTCATGACCCATGTTTTGTGGCCAGAAAATTGTACAACGTTTGCCTCTTGCTAGCGATTTACTGTGGTAAAATTTGTTGGGTCATGGTTTTATCCTAAGGCTTTCTTTGGCCCAATGTGCTTCTTGTTTTTTTTTTTTTGCTTTGTTTCGGAAAACCTCGCTGAGTATTTGATGATTATTTAAAAAAATTACTCAATGTTTAAGAGTTCAAAATTACCAGCATAGTTTTTAGGCAGTTTTATGAACCTCGTTAGAACAACAACACTTGCTCTTTAAGGCGCCACAACAGTTTTCTTCAAAGCGAGCGAATACGGTCAAACAAAAATTTGTCTTTGGCACTCAAGTGAATTTCTAGATTCGATGGTACTTAATTTTTCAAATTGGTTTTTTTGCCCTACTCTACTCTCTAGCCCCCACCCGCACTGGTCATGCTAGCTTGGTAGTTTTACCCTTAAGCTACTTGTAATTAATTATCTTATACCAAAAATCTAATTTATATTTTATTTTGTTTTCTTTTTCCTTAACCAGATGGGTGTTTCGCTACAACTGGTACATTGATGCTCCTGTAAAATTAACTAATCTACCCTCGCTTCCCTACCAAGCGACGGAGGGTAGACACCTCAGATACCATTTCGCTATAATGACCCTTCTGGGATATGGCCAATCATGCGCGATGGTCACAATAACCCAGCATCTTTAATATGGAAACTCAGCAGTGGAAAGTATGTGCCCAAGATGATTTTCAAGAAGGACGAGCAGATTTTATTTACTATGGGAGATCGACAAATGCTGACTGATTTAATGATACATAATGGGTGAGTACAGGATTGGAGGAAAGTAATTTCTGTTGTGAAAATGCGGTTATAAACATGTCAAGTAAACCGCAACCGGGTGGTAATGGTAAGAAACCCTTTGTTTTGAGAGCGGGAGGAGGATAATGACACTATTAAAAGGAAAGAAAAGCGAAACATTTAAAACATTAATAGGCATGAACAAATTTGGAATCAACGAAAGTTTGAGAGAATTATGCAATGGTTATCATTTGTGATAACTGGGACTATGGGGCTATATCATCTCTCCTTTATATATTCCCGAAAAAAAATTGAAGGAGACAAAAGACAAAAAAAAAAAATTTGAGTAAGAAAACTTTTTCTATGGAAAAAAATTTTCTATAGAAATAAAATCTTGCCAAAACATTTCGTATTAGAAAAGTAAAATTCTTGGACAAAATTTTTTCTACCAGACATACAATTTTGACAAAATTTTCTATAGAAATACAAGTTTTGACAAAATTTGCTGTAGGAAATAAAATTTTGACAAAACATTGTCCTTATAGAAATAAAATTTTTGAGAAAAATTTTCTATAGGAAATACAATTTTGACAAAATTTCGATAGGAAATAAAATTTTGGCAATTTTTTATAGAAATAAAAATGTAGACAAAATTCTCTTTAGAAACAAATGTATGACAATCTTTTCTATAGAAATCAAAATTTTGACAAACATTTTCTATTAGAAATAAATTTTTGAAAAATTTTCTATACGACATTAAAATTTATGATAAACACCTTTCCTATAGAAATAAAATTTTGACAAAATTTTCTATAAAAATATACATTTTGGCACAAATTTTCATTATAGAAAAAATTTACAAAATGTTCTATAGAAAAAAAAATTGACAAATGTTCTATAGAAAAAAAAGATCAAAATGTTCTATAGTAAATAATTTTGACAAATTTTCTATAGAAATAAAATTTTTACAAAGTTCTCTATAGAAATTAAATTTTGACAAAATTTTCTAATTAGAAATAAAATTTACAAAATGTTCTATAGAAAAAAAAATTGACAAAATGTTCTATAGAAAAAAAATGACAAAATGTTCTATAGAAATAAAAATTTTGACAAAGTTTTCTATAGAAATCAAATTTTCGACATTTTTTCTTATAGCAATAATTATTGACATTTCTATAAAATAAAATTTTGCACAAACTTTTTTAGCAAAATAAACTTTGGCAAAATTTTCTATTAGGAAATAAAATCTTTGACAAAATTTTCCTACGCAGAAATAACATTTTCTGATTAAATTTTCTATAGAAAATAAAATTTAATTTTTATTTTCTGCCAAAATTCTCTATAGAAATCACAATTTTGGCAAATTTTTCTATTAGAAATAATTTATTGAACATTTTCTTATAAAATTAAAAGTTTGACAAAATTTTATTGTCTTAGAAATAACTTTTGGCAAAAATTTCTATAGAAATAAAATTTATGGCAAAAATTTCATATTTTTTTTGATAAAAATTTTCTAGTAGAAATAAAATGTTTGAACACAATTTCTATCAGAAATAAAATTTACAAAAATTCTCTATAGAAATTAAATTTTTGACAAAATTTTCTATAGAAATAAAAATTTTACAAAATTTTCTATAGAAATAAAAATTTTGAACAACATTCTCTAACAGGAAATAAAATTATTAACCCAAAATTTTCTATAGAAATAAAAAATTTGACAAAATTTTCTATAGAAGATTCAATTTTTGGCCAAATTTTTCTATAGAAATAAATTTATTTCGACAACATTTTCTATAAAATAACAGTTTGAAAGCATCTTAGAAATAAACTTTTTCGGCAAAATTTTCTATAGAGAATAAAATTTTTGCAAAAATTTTCTATAGAAATAAAAATTTTTGACAAAACTTTTGTATAGAAATAAAAATTTTGACAAAATCTCATACAGAAATAAACAATTTTAACCAAATTTTCTATAGAAATAAATTTTGAAAAAATGTTTCTATTAGAAATAAAAATTTTGACAAAATTTTCCCTCATTAGAAATAAATCTTTGGACAAACTTCTTTCATTAGAAATAAAATTTTGACAAAATTTTCTATAGAAATAAAATTTGACAAAATTTTCTATAGACATAAAATTTTTTGATAAAACTTTCTTATTAGAAATAACAATTTTGAACAAAATTTTCTATAAAATATTAATTTTTGACAAAATTTTCTAGTAGGAAAAAAAAATTCACAAATGTTTCTATAGAAAAAAAATCTTACAAAATGTCTCTATAGAAAAAAAAAATGACAAAATGTTCTATAGAAATAAAATTGTTGACAAGTTCTATAGAAATTTCAAATTTTTGACAGATTTTTTCTATAGACAATAATTTATTGATCATTTTCTATAAAATAATAATTTTGACAAACTTTTCTAGAAATAATTTTGGCCAAAATTTTCTATAAGAAATAAATATTTTGACAAAATTTTCCTACATAAATAAAAATTTGATTAAATTTTCTAACTTAGAATAAAATTTTGCAAAATTTTTGCAAAACATTTTCCACTATGTTTGATAAAATTTTCTATGAATTTAAAATTTTTTGACCAAAAATTTATCTATAAGAAAGTAATAATTTTTGACAAAATTTCTCTACAGAAATAAAATTTTAACCAAATTTTTCTAAGAAAATTAAAATTTGAACCAAATTTTCTATTTAGAAACAGAAATTTTCTACAGAAATAAAAATTTTAACCAAATTTTATAGAAATAAAATTTTGCAAATTTTCTATAGAAATAAATTTTGCCCTACAATTTTCTACAGAAAAATAAAATGTGACCAACATTCACAGAAATAATATTTTTTGACAAAATTATCCTATAGAAAATAAAAATTTTGATAAATTTTCTACAGAAAAAAATTGCATAAAATACGATTAGAAATATAATTTTGACAAATTTTTCTATAGAAAAAATTGACAAAATGTCCATAGAAATAAAATTTTGACTAAAAATTTTCTGCAGAACATAAAACTTTTGGCAAAATTTTCTATAGACAATAACTATTTTCGCTAAAATTTTATTACAGAAAATAAAGATTTTGCTAAAATTTTCTATTAGAAATAAAAATTTTTGGACAAAAAATTTCTATAGAAAATAAAATTTTGCAAAATATTTCTCTCCAGGAATAAATCTTTGCAAAATTTTCTATAGAAATAAATTTTGCAAACTCATTTTCTCCCTGGAAATAAAAATCTTGCAAGAATTTTCTTAACAGAAATTAAAATTTTGCAAAAAATTTCTATAGAAATATAATTATTTTGACAAATTCTTTCTTATAGAAAACAATTGACAAATATGTCGTAGTAGAAATAAAAATTTTGAATAAAATTTCTCTGAGAAATAAACTTTTGGCAAATTTTCTATAGAAATAATATTTTAGCTTAAAAACCATACATTGACTAAAACTACAAGAGTTCAGCTTAACCAACAGAGGAAAAGAATGTTTTGTCAAAATTTATTTGGGCAACAGCCGTTATAAGACTGCCAAGATTGGTTGGTCATGGACGCACGTTTTCGGAATTACACATTCCTCATCAGCATCCTCTACTTGCAGCAAAAACTATCAACCAATTATCAGAATTAAATTCAGGCCTAGTTTATTAACCCAACAAAACCACACTTGAAAACCCTCCGAAAAAAGGTTTTACATTGATAGCCGGCTTATGCGAAATAAACTCGAAACAAAACATATCTCTTCTTTCCTATTGCCACTGTTCAAATTCATCGTCATTTGAAATTCACATGCGCTGGGTTTATTTTGAGCGTGCCTCCTCTTCTTCTTTCCATTTGTTTTTGTTTTGTTATTGTTCGGTTTTGTTCTTTTAAGCACTTGTTGTTAGTTTTTTTATTATCAGCTTAAAAACCAATATACATTGAACTAAAACTACAGAGTAATGCTTAACAACAGAGGAAAAGAATGTTTGTCAAATTTATTTGGCAAAGCCCTAAGACTGCAAGATGGTTGGATCGGACGCACGTTTCGGAATTACCACATTCCTCATCAGCTCCCATTCTACTTCAGCAAAACTATCAACCAATTATCAGACATAAAATTCAGGCAGTATTATTAAAAACCAACAAAAACCACACATTGAAACCCTCCGAAAAAACGGTTTTACATAGATAGCCGGCTTATGCCGAAATAAACTCGAAACAAACATATCTCTTTTTCCTATGCCACTGTCAAATCAATCGATTGAATTCACATGGCTGGGCTTTTATTTTGAGCGTGCCTCCTTCCAGCCATGTGAATTCAAATCGATTGCATTGACAGTTTTTGCAAAAATTTTCCTATAGAAATAAAGTTTGCAAAAATTTGCTATAGCAATAAATCTTTTGCCAAATAAATTTCTATAGAAAATAAAATTATTTGACAATTTTTCTAACAGAAATAAATCATTTTGACAAAATATTTCTTATTAGACGTAAATTTTGAACAAATATTCTATAGAAATAAAATTTTGAAAACAAAATTTTCTATTAGAAAAAATTTTTGATTACAATTTCATATAGAAATTAACATTTTGACAAAATTTGCTATAGAAATAAAATTTTGACAAAACTTTTTATAAATATAAAATTTCTGACAAAAGTTTCTACAGAATAAAATTTTAACCAAAATTTCTCAAATAGAAATACAATTCTTATTTCAGATTGATTATTATTTTTGATCCTTTTTATTTTATTTTTAAGCAATTACGTATTCATAGTTTCGGCTATAGGTCGCTATTAAAAAAACATAGGACTTTGATGTTTTTATTTAAGGCTTTATTCCCCGAACCGATAATATTGGAAAATAAAGCTTAAATAAAAGCCATCAATTCCTATGTTTTTAATCGATCTATAGCGGAAAACTATGAAAGTACTTTGCTGGAAATAAAATTTTGCTAAAACTTTTCTACAGAAATAAAAATTTGACACAAATTTTCATATAGAAATAAAACAATTTGACAAAATTTCCCATAACAAAGAAATTTTGACAAACTTTCACGTAACAAAGAAATTTTTACAAAATTCTTATAGCTAAGAAATTTTGACAAAATTCCTATAGCTAAGAAATTTTGATAAAATTTCCTATAGGAAATACATGTTGGCAAACTTTGCTATGGAAATGAAATTTTGACAAACTTTTCTATAGCAAAGAAAAAAAGAATTAACAAAATTCCCTATTGAAATAAAATTTTACAAAAATTTTGCTACGCATATGAAATTTTACAAAAACTCATAAACATAGTGTTTGCTTTATTTCTGACTGTATCACAAATATTAAGAAAATACAGGCTATAATTGAACCATCTTTGATTGCTCCCTTAACTCTATCTTATTTGTACCAACACATGCCGAAAATCCCAAAATAACACAAAAAGTAAAACCCCAGGCCTAAAACTACATAAACTCCAACACAAATAAACAAGGTGCCATTTTTTTGTTGTTTACCAAACTGTCTCGATAAATATTTGCCTTTAAAACCACTGAAACCACTTCAAAGATGATATGGCCAATAGTAAAAAAACGCCTGAGTCTAAAAAATAAACTTTGACCAAGTTCATTAAACGCATGAATGCTTAAAAACATTCAACGAAATTATTATCACTTCTTTGTTCCACGAATATAATGTTCCTATGGAAGCCGACATGTTCCATCAATTTGCATAGACCCGGGAAATATACTGTGAACTTTTCACCAATACGGCAATGGTGTACAAATTCCTTTTAGCAAATTAACTTGATTAGCTTTTTCTTGCCACAAGCTGCAAGAGGAAAGCTGTCGTAGACAATAACTGGCGGAA
>PGFW01032136.1:22473-35579 GCA_003123925.1 Haematobia irritans | reverse complement strand
ACGGGGGACGTTTTGTCTGCCTATTGTATAAAGCTACAGCCTGTCACATAATCTGTGCATGTGCCAGTCATACGCTCTTTGTCCTACACGCAGGCCAGCTCGAAGATGGGCTATATCTGCCCCTAGGTTTTGAGTATGTTCTCAATACTAACACCGAGATCCTTCCGATTTGGGGTCTTGATATACACACACAATGCTTTCATGCGATTTGCCTGAATTACTGGAAAGTCAAGCGATATTTTTAGGCCTACAAAGTGGTGTGGCCGAATATGTACTACCAGGTCCCATATTTCTCGTATAAAGTCCCCATATTAAACTGATTCTTCCAATTTTACTTCTTGGTGCGTCTACAAAATTTTTGATAAAATTTTCTATAAAATATAGGATTTTTAACCAAAATTTCCCAATAGAAGATAAATTTTGACAAAAGTTTTCTTTAAAAATAAAATTTTTGACAAAATTTCCTATAAAAATAAAACATTGACAAAATTTTCCAAAGAAAGTAACTATCTTGACAAAAATTTCCTATAGAAATAAAGTTTGACAAATTTTCTATTAGAAATAATTTTTGACAAAACTCTTTTCCTATAGAAGATAAAATTCTTGACCAACAATTTTTATAGAACAATAATTTCGAACACAAATTTTCTATAGAAAGATACAATTTGACAAAATTTGGTCTATAAAATAAGATTTTAACAAAATTTCCCATAGAAATTAGAAATTTTGACAAAATTTTCTTTAAAGAATGAAATTTTGCACAAACTTGTCCTGATATAAAAATAAAACCTTGACAAAATTTCCCAATAGAGCAATAAAGATTTTGAAAAATTTTCATAGTAGAAAAAATAGAAAATTTTGACCAAAATTGATTCTATTAGAAATAAAAGTATTTGACAAAGATTTAGTCATAACATGATGAATTGACAAGTAGTAGAACATTCTGACATTCAAGAACAGTAAGTTTTCGACAAAATTTTCTATTAGAGAGCCAAGTCGGAAAGGTTGTTGAGCAACGATTGTTGTCTAATAGAAGGATTAAAATTGTGTGCACAAGTTGTTGTGCGTGATATAGGCAGAGCGGCAGGATAAAATCTGTGAGAAAATTTTCGTATAGAGAGAGTGAGAAACTGTTTGTGGTGAAGGCAGAATATGTGTCGGGTATGTACGGAGAGAGGTCGACGACGAAGAAGTTATCTTACAAAGACTTTTCTTAATAGAACTAAAATTTTTGACAAAATGTTCAGTATAGAATAGTAAGAAATTTGCGGTGATAGAGAGAGATGTAAAATATTAGAGCGACTGAAGGAATATTGCTAGTAGAAAGTACAAATTTATTGACAAAAATCTTCTTTCCCTATACGAATAAAATTTTACAGAAAATTTTCTATAGAAATAGAAATTTTGACAAAATTTCTATAGAAATAAAATTTTGACAAAACTTTTCCTAATAAGAAATTCGAAAACATACTTGACGTAAAAATGTTCTATAGAAATACAAAGTGTGTGTCAAAGATAGGTCTGTTCTATAGGAGATAAACGAAACTTTTGATCAAAATGTGGTTCGGTAGCAACAAATGAAGAATTGTTGACAAAAATTTATACAAAAATAAAATTTGAAAAAAAAAAAAAATAAGCAAAATTCTATAGATGTTTTTGAAATATTTCTATGATTTTTGCACTTTTCTATAGAATAAAAATTTATTACAGAATTTCAACTAGAAAATATTTTGCAAAATTTTTTTGTTATGATCTAATTTTTTGTTTTTGGAGATTTCTTATGAGAAATAATTTGACGACGTTAAATCTAAATGACGTAACGCGAATTAAAAATTGGCTCTCAGTACTCACATAATGGAAGCCCACCGTGGTGTGGGTTAGCTATGCCCCTTGCATTAACAACAATAGTTTGTTCAAGCGGTGGGATTATCCTACCGGTCTAGTTTGAGGTGACATTGTCTGAGGTTTTTAAAGCTCTTCATAGTGGTTTCACTGCAATGTGGTAACGACCGTTCGGACTCGGCTATAAAATGGAGGCTCCCGTTGTTTATTAGGCTTAAACAAATGGGAATTTTTCCTAACAAAAATAGAAATTTTTGACAAAAATTTTCTACAAAAATAAAATTTTAACAAAATTTTCATATAGAAATAAAATTATTTTTAAGCAAAATTTTCCTCCTATCAGAAATACAAATTTTGATAAAATGTTTCGTATGAGAAATAAAATTTTTAACAGAATATTCTATAGAAATAAATATTTGCAAATTTTCTAAATAGGAAAATAAAAGTTTTCGATAAAATTTTCTATAGAAAGTATAAACTTTGACAAAGAGATTTTCGTAATAGAAAAATAGAAATTTTGAGCAAAGTTTTCTAAATAGACAATAAAATTTTGACAAATTTCTATAGAAACTAAAATATCTTTATTGACAAAAATTGTTTCTATAGAAAACTAAAAATATTGACAAAGAATTTGTATAGAATAGAAGTGTTTATATAAACAAAATATACTTTATGTAAAAAAAAATTATAATAACCAAAAAATTTTCTATAGAAATAGAAAGTGTTTTTGACAACAATTGTTCATATAGAAATGAAAATATTTGACAAAATCATTTAATAATAGAAATAGAGAGATGTTTGACAAAATGTTTCTAGTACAATAAAATTTTGTACAAAATTTTCTACGAGAAAACAAATTTTTACAAAAATTTTCTAATAGAAAGTAAAATTTTGAACAAGATTTTCCTATAGAGAGTTAAAACTTTTGACAAGAATTTTCTATGGAGGAAATGAAATTATTGACGAACAATTGTCTAGTGAGAATATAAATTTTAGTGTAGTAAACAAGTATATTTATATAAAAAAACTTATAATAAAGCAAAATTTCCTAATAGAAAAATAAAGTTTTAAAACAGACATTTATCTACTAGAAAATAAAATGTTGACAAAATTTCTATAGGAAATAGAAAATTTTGCACGCAAAATTTCCGCATAGAACTAAAATTTTTTAACAGCACATATTTCTATAGAAATAAAATTTTCTACAAAATGTTTCTAATAGAAAAGTAACAAATTTGATAAAATTTTCGTATAGAATGAAAATTTTGAACAAAATGTTATCATAGAAAATAAAATTGTTGACAAAACTTATTCTATGAGAAAATAAAAATATTGAACAAAAATTTCTAATAGAAAATAAAATTTTGTATAAACAAAATTATTATATAAAGAAATATAGGATAATAAGTTTCCTATAGTAAATAAAAGTTTTGACAAAATTTTCTATAGAAATAAAGATGTTGACAAAAAATTTTCTAATAGAAATAGAGATTTTGACAAAATTTTCAGATTTTCTATTAGAAATAAAATTTTTACCTGAAATTTTCTATAGGAAATAAAAATTTTTACAAAATTTTCTATAGAAATAGAAATTTTGGATAAGAATTTTCTATAGAAATAAGATTTTGACAAAAATATAGTCTATAGAAAATAAACATACTGACAAAGAGATTTCATTATAGAAATAAAAATTTTGACAAAATTGTTCTATAAGGAATAAAATTTTTACAAAATTTCTAGTAGAAATAAAATTCTTAACCAAAAATTTTCCTAATAGAAATAAAATTTTTAAGCAAAAATTTCTATTAGAAGATAAAATTTTGACAAAATTTTCTATAGAAAATAAAATTTTGACAAAATTTTCTATAGAAAATAAAATTTTGACAAAAATTAATCTATAGGAAATAGAATTTCTAATCATTGTATGTTGTTTTGAATTTCAGCTTATAAAACAACAACAATGATTAAAGAAAAAAAGAACAATAAAAAACAAAACAAAACGAATGGAAACAAAGTATAATACGGCTAGGCCCTGAATCTTAGGATACCGGCACTCCACGATGGATTGCGGTAGAACTTCTACTAAAGACGGTTTATCCACGAAATAAAATTAACTTGGGGTTTGCGGCCGATGGCAGGCCATCTTAAACTTCTTAACATCATCTTCTAAATTATAAGTTCACTCCATGTTAGGATATATGGTAGACAAAATAATAGGTCGATTAAATACGTAATAATATTTCAGTTCTTGCCGGTATAGGGAAGATAATAATTTACGAACCAATAGGAACTCATTTGTTGGTGTAATTAGAGATGCAAGAATAAGTATGGGGGTCGCTTTTATATTGGGGGCTAGTATGCAATAGAACCGAAGCTACGAAACATGGCAGTTTGTTACTGTTTGGAGATTAGGTAAGAATTCTTTAATAATTTGTGAGATCTGTGCAGAAGATATTCCTCTCCAACTATAATAATCCTTCATAAATTGTCTATAGAAATATAAATTTTGATAATAAATAAGATAAGAAATAACAATAAAAGAAAAAAATTTTGACTAAAAGTTTCTAGTAGAAATAAATTGTTGACATAATTTTGTATAGAAATTATATTTGAACAATTTTCGAATAAAGACAATAAATGTTGACAAAAATTTTTCGCATAGGCAATAAAATTATTGGTTAGATTATTTTATGGACTCGAGATGTGGGCAATCGTGATATTTTGTGTGATTGGGGATCGGTTATTATGGGACGGCTATGTATAATATATGATCTGAAAAGGATCAATTTTTAGCAATAGTCTGATAGTCGGCCATAACCTAGAGAAATGTACCGAATTTCAACCTGATCAGATTTGAATTTGCTCCCAAGGGCTCGGAAGTCAAATCTAGGGAGATCGGTTATTATATGGGGGCTTAATAATGATAAATTAATGGAACGCGTATATGGACGCAATTCTGGTAATGGTTGTTAGAGACCATATAGCTCAACACCGACGTGCAAAATTTCACACCAGAATCGGATGAGATAAATCTTCTCTATGAGGCTCTCCGCAAAAGCCAAATCTGGTGACCTGGTTTATATGGGGCTATATATAATTATGACCGATGTGGAGCTAATTTTTGCATGTTTGTTAGAGACTATATACTATGAACACCATGTACCAAATTTGCAGTCGATCGGAATGAAATTTGCTTCTCTTGAGAGGTTCCTCAAGCCAATCGGGATCGATTTAATATGGGGGTCTATTATTATAATTATGGACCGATTGTGGAACTAAATTTTTGCATGAATTGGTAAGATGAACCGATATAACGCAACAGCCATAGATGTCAAATTTCAAAGCCCAGATCGGATGAAAGTTTAGCTTCTATGTTGAGGGCCTCCGCAAGCCAAATCTGCTGGGGCCCCCATCCTATGATGGAGGGTATAAAAATAGTAAATGAAAACTTCGTTGGTCTAAAAATTCGTTTCCCAGAAAATAATTAATTATTTGCGTGTTAGGCCTATGCTCATACCACATTTTCGCCGTTCTAAATCTAGTCGCTACCATGACCGCCTCATTTCGATACTAATTTTGAAACTTAAAATGTCCGACTACCTTTAGCTTAGACTATGTGGCCAAAATTCCATTACATTCCCACTCAACTTAAATAGACATTCTTGGTCATCAATCAAAATTTAACTTCCGACAAATCATTCTCGGCTTCCATTGACTAAAATAGGCTTGAACAAATCATTCATTATGCTCTATAAATTTACAATGGAGGTAATTAAAATTAATGTACATCAAACAAATGACCTACTAAACCAACTGCTAACTATTCTCAGGCCAAAGCCACATAATTGATTAAATGGAGGGTAAAATTGATTACCTATTCGATTGCTGTGAAAACCTAAAGGAAAAAAGTTAAACGACAAGAAGACCAAGACGAAGCAAAAACAAAAGCTAAATTATATAACCGTCAGCAACACCAAAAGACAATCACCTCGATGAGGAGACTTAAGAGTTACAACAATAGCCGACATAACAGATATTATGGGCCACCACAGCAAAACCTATAAAGCAACTGAGTAACCGGCCAATCCAGCAATGGCCAATGTCCTACTCCACTAAACCCAAACAAGGTACATAACAAACAACAAAGCTACAAAAACACAAATGTGTAACAATTCATAGGCCAAGTTAGTAAGTCATGTTCACCATAGACACTCCACACAATTGCCTCCCCATGGACCTATGGTAGATATCGATGGGTCTCCTTTTCCAATTGGTGAACTCCTTTTGAGGGGTCTGTTTTTTTTCTTGGTTTAAAAAAAAACAGCCAAATGTGAATGTTTATGTCATAGCCCTAAACTGGGAGAGCAATATGTGAAGAATAATCCATTTGGGATTTGTAATCATTTTGAAAAGATAATGGATGAATTTGAAGAAATTGTAATCAGTAGAGAATTGATATGTAAGCAGCTTGGCGTATTTAATTAAACATAAATTATATTTAAAAAATAGATTTTATTAATTCAACATTTTTAAGAAACTCATCACTTTTAGAAACCAATTAATTTCCTATATATGTATACACTCATACAAGGACTCACCATAAAATGGGAGGATTATATACAGGGTGGATGATATGTAATTTATTTAAATAACATATTTAATGTTTATATGCACAGCAAGATCAGGTCATATATTTAAGGTGCAGGATTTTCATGATATCCCTCCAGAAAATATTTTGGATCCCCAACTTCCCACGCCAAAAAAAGTATGAAAATCTCTTTGTTTGAGATTTCGAGAAAGTTTGTAAAATTTTGAGGCAAGCACGATGAATTAACATAGGCTTGTCAAGGACTCAATGTCCATCCCTTTTCAACAAGCGATGCAGGTTTCATGATGAATAAGAATATTTAGAAAAACAAAATAATAATAAATACCTAATGGCGTGAAAACTGAGTCGAGCCCGATTCTAATGCTTAGCTCGAATGAACATAGGGAACTTCTGTTTTATAGCTCCTGACTTCTGAACGGTGTTCCACATGTTAAAAGTAAATTTACGAAGACGAATTTTTAAAATGAAACTAAATTACACTACATCCATAGGTATTTAAGATTCGTCTCCTGGCTCCGATCTACTCGCCACATATATTATTTTTTTGTTTCATAAATATGCTCCTTACATAATCACTTTGTGTCTAGTACTTTTGTCTTGATTTTTTTATATGTACTAGAGTGTTAGAAAAATAAACTTCCTATAGATTAGGCAACACTATTCCATAAAAAATGAGCGAAATAAATTTAAAAAGCGCCAAATGCACAGCAGCCCAAGAATTGTATTTATAGGGGGTAACTCTAAGAGATAGTACGATAGAGTTAAACCTCAACGATTATGTTTGGCCAAAACCCTAACAAGGTAATACCTAAAGACCATTACCGCTGATTATGTTAATGTATATGCACCATGGGGCTCTAGTTGCCACTCACGAAGCCCAAAAAATAATCTACCCAAATTGAAGAAAATCATTAATCGGAAAAAAGTAACAAACCAAAGAAAAAATTATATTTATGTCACAAATTATTTCATATTAGAAATTTTTCGTCAAATTAATTCTTATAAGAGATTTTCGAATTTATTAGAAAATTTTGTCAAAATTTTATTTCAGTATAGATAATTATTGGTCAAAAATTTTATTTCTTATAGAAATTTTTTCAAATTGGTATTCTATATAAAAATTTTTGTCAAAATTTTATTTCTATCGAAAATTTTTGCATCAAATTGGATTAATCTAATGTAAATATTTTTCCAACATTTATTTTTGTAGAAAATTTGTTGTCAAAATTTTATTGCTAATAGAAAATTTTTTCAGGAAATTTTATTTCTAAAGAAAATTTTGTTCAAAATTTTTATTTCTGATAATAAAATGTTTCAAAATTTATTTCATATAGAAAATTTTCTCTAGACAAATTCTATTTCTTTAGAAAATTTTTTGCCAAAATTTTATTTCTATAGAAAATTTTGTCAAAATATTGTATTTTTGTATGAAAATTTTGTTCAAAATGGTATTTCTATAGAAAATTTAGATAAAAATTTTAATTTCTATGAGAAATTTTTTGTCGAAATATTTTATTTCTATTAGAAAATTTAAAGACAAAATTTTATTTCTATAAGAAAATTTAGTCAAAATTTAATTTTTATAGAAAATTTTGTCAAAATTTTATTTCTTTAGAAAATGTTGTCCAAAGGTTTTATTTCTATAGAAAAATGTCGTCAAAATAATTTTATTTCTATAGAAATTTTTTTTCAAAAATTTTATTTCTTATAGAAAATTTTGGGTCAAAAATTTTTATTTCTATAGAAAATTTTGTCAAAATTTTATTTCTACAAAGAAAATTTTTGTCAAAATGTTATTTCTATAGAGAAATTTGTCAAAAATGTTATTTCTATAGAGAATTTTGTCAAAATTTTATTTCTTTTGAAATTTTGTCAACATTTTTATTTCTATAGAAAATTTTGTTAAAAATTTTATTTTGTAGAAAAATTTTGTCAACATTTATTTCTGTACGAAAATTTAGTCAAAATTTTATTTCTATAGAAAATTTTGGTCAAATTTTATTTTATAGAAAATTTTGTCAAAATTTTATTTTTATAGAAAATTTTGTCAAAATTTTATTTCTATAGAAAATTTTGTCAAATTTTTATTTTTGTAGAAAATTTTGTCAAAATTTTATTTCTATAGAAAATTTTGTCAAAATTTTATTTCTATAGAAAATTTTGTCAAAAATTTTATTTCTATATAAAAAAAAAAAAAAAAAAAGAAAATTTGTCATAAATTTAGTTTTCTATAGAAAAGTTGTCAAAAATTTTATTTCTAATATGAAAATTTTGTAAAATTTTTTTTGCTTAGAAAATTTTGTCAAATTTTTGTCAAAATTTTATTTTTGTAGAAATTTTTTCAAATTTATTTCGATAATAAATTTTTGTCAAAATTTTATTTTTGTAGAAAATTTTTCAAAAATTTTATTTCTATAGAAAAATTTTTGCTTAGAATTTTGTTTCTATAGAAAATTTTGTCAAAATTTTATTTATATAAGAATTTTGTCAAAATTTGTATTTCTTTAGAGAATTTTGTCAAAATTTTATTCATGTAGAAAATTTTCGTCAAAATTTCTGATTTTATAGAAAATTTTGTCAAAATTTTATTTCTATAGAAAAATTTTGTCAAAATTGTTTTTTGCTATAAAAATAAATTTGTTCAAAGCTGTTTCTTGCTAGAATTGTACAATATATTTTGAAATTTTGTAAAAATTTTATTTCTATAGAAAATTTCAATTTGTTTTAAGAAATTTTTTTCATCTACGAAATTTTTCGAAGTGATTCTTATTCTAGACAAATGTTTGTAAAAAATTTTATGTTCTATGAAATTGTCAAAATTTATTCTATGGAAATAAAATTTATCATAGAAATTTGAAATTTTATCTTGTAAAAAATTTTGTAAAATTTTTATATGTCGTATGATGAAATTGTCAAATTATTAGTGAAAAATTTTGTCAAAAGTTTATTTGTAGAAATTTTATCTATACAGAAATTTTTTTTAAAAATTTTGGTCAAAATTTTATTTCTATAGAACAATTTTGTCAAAATTTTATTTCTATAAAAAATATTGTCAAAAATTTTATTTCTATAAAAAATATTGCTACAAAATTTATATTTGTATGGAAACTTTTGCCAAAATTTTATTTCTATAGAAAGTTTGCTTAAATTTTTGTCAAAATTTATTTTTGATAGAAAAATTTGTCCAAAATTTTATTTTCTATAGGAAAATTTTGTCAAAATTTATATTGTCTATAAAAATTTTGTCAAAATTTTATTCTCTATTAGAAAATTTTGTCAAAAATTTTATTCTTAAATTTTGTCAAAATTTTATTTCTGATAGAAAATTTTGTCATAATTTTATTTCTATAGAAAATTTAGTTCAAAATTCGTATTTCTATAGAAAATTTAGTCAAACTTTAAATTTTTGTTAGAAAATTTAGGTCAAATTTAATTTTTGTAGAAAATTTATGTCAAAATTTTATTTCCTATGAAAGAAATTTTGTCAAAATTTTTATTTCTATTAGAAAATTTTGTCAAAAAATTTTATTAAAATTTATTTCTATAGGAAATTTTGTCAAAATTTTATTTCTATAGAAAATTTTGTCAAAATTATTTCTATAGAAATTTTGTTTCAAATGTTGTCAAAATTTTATTTCTTATTAAGGAAAATGTTGTCAAAATTGTATTTCTATAGAAAATTTTGTAACATATTTTCTGTGAATGTTCAATAAATTACGAATATTCTATCAAAACTGTTATTTCTATTTATAGAGAAAATTTCTGTCAAATTTTAATTTCTATAGAAAATTTTGTCGAAAATTTTAATTTCTTTAGAAAAAATTTTGTCAAATTTTATTTTTTGCTAAAAATTTTGTCAAAATTTTATTTCTATAGAAATTTTGTGATAAAAATTTATTCTATGGAAAATTTTGTCAAAATTTATATTTCTATGGAAAAATTTTGTCAAAATTTTATTTCTATAGAAAATTATTGTCAAAATTTAATTTTTTTGTAGGAAAATTTTGTCAAATTTTTATTTGCTATAGAAATTTTGTCAAAATTTGTATTCTATAGAACATTTTGTCAAAATCTTTATTTCTATAGAACATTGTTTGTCAAAATTTTATTTCTAATAAAAACATGATTGTCAAAATTTCTAATTTCTATGAAGAATTTTTGGCAATTTTTATTTCTATAGAATATTTTTGCTAGAATTTCTTTTTATTATAGAAAATTTAGTCAAGAATTTAATTTTTGTAGAAAATTTTGTCAAAATTTTTATTTCTATAGGAAATTTTGCTATGAATTTCTATTCTCTATAGACAAATTTAAGTTCTCAAAATTTTAATTTCTTGTAGAAGAATTCTTGTCAAAATTGTATTTCTATATAGGAAAATTTTGGTCAACATTTTAATTATCTAGTATTACAGAAAATTTTGTCAGAAATTTGTTAATTTCTATAAGAAAATTTTTGCTTAGAATTGATTTCCAGTAGAAAATGGTTCTCAAAATGTTTATTTTTGAATATTTTGCGAAAAGTGTATTTGTAAGAATGTCAAAAATGTTTATTTCCTATAGAAAATGGTGTAATTTTATTCACTAGAATCTAAATTTCTATTTCGTATAGAAAATCTTGTTTCAAAATTTTATTCTATATAGAATTTGTCAAAATTTTAAGTTTCCTAGAGATGATTTTGTCAAAATTTTAGTTTCTATAAAAAATATTGTTACAAAATTTTCCATTTTCTATGGAAAATGTTTGCCACAATTTTATTTCTGTAGAAAAGTTTTGTTAAAGTTTTTGTCAAAATTTTATATTTGTAGTTAGAAAAAATTTAGTCAGGAAATTCTTTATTTTCCTATAGAAAATTTTTTCACATTTATTATTTTCTATAAAAAATTTTGTTCAAAATTTTAATTTCTATAGAAAATTTATTCAAAATTTTACTTTCCTTTTAAAGAAAATTTTGTCAAAAATTTTAATTGTCTATAGAAAATTTTGTCAATATTTTATTTTCTATAGAAAATTTATTCAAAAATTGTACTTTCTATAGAAACATGGTTAGTCAACATGTTAATTTTTGAGAAAATACTACGTCCAAAATTGAATTTTTGTAGAGAAATTTGGTCCAAAAATTTTATGTTTTATAGAAAATTTTTGTCAAATTGGATAGAAACCTTCGGATTCCTAGAACGAAGAAGTAAAGGCGGGAGATCACGGTCTATAATGGGGACTATTAATCAAAACGCTGGACCGAATAATAGGCCGGATCTCGAACTTGATCCTGCCTCGAGACAAAAGACCGTCGTTTTGTGCAACAATAATTTCAGCCAGATGCTATCCAATTATTGAAGAATGTAGCGTGATTACATCAGACAGGCACACAACCAGGATAGACCAGCCGGACATGCATATATATCATCTAAGAATTTCTCGCCTGATCAAGATTATATACTTTATATAGTCGGAAATCGATATTATCTTCAATGTGTACAAACGAATAACAAAACTATCACCGATTCGCATAGGTTATACCTCAAAAAAAAAACAGAAACTACAATAACAAAAAACACATAATAATTAAATAAAAAACATTCGTTGGTCTAAAAATCTCGTTCCCAGAAAAGAATTAAATTATTCTTCGTGTTAGGTCAAGCGCCCATACCACATTTTTCCGCGTTCTAGAATCTAGTGCTACCATGGGCGCTAGAATTTTATTTGTCTATAGAAAAATTTTTCAAAATTTGTATTCCGATAGAAAATTTTGTCAAAATTTATATTTCTATATGAAAATTTTAAATTCAAAACTTTATATTTCTGTAGAAAGATTTTGTAAAAATTTTATTTCTATAGAAAAATTTTGTCCAACATTTATTTTATATGAAAATTTTGTTAACAATTTCTATAGAAATATTAAATGCCAAAGATTTTATTTCTATGTTCGAAAAAATTTTTTCAAAATTTTATTTCTATACTGAAAAATTTGCCAAAAAATTTTATTTCTGTAAGAAAATTTTGTTAAAATTCTATAGAATAATATCTATCAAAATTTTGTTTCTAATATAAGAAAATTTTTATCAAGACTTTTATTTCTATAGAATAATTTTGTAAAATTATAATTTCTAGTAGAAAAAGATTTGTCAAATCTTTATTTCTATAGAAATTTTGTCAAAATCTTATTTCTATAGAAATTGTGTCAAAATTTTATATTCTATAGGAAAATTTGTCAAAATTTTATTTTTGTAAGAAAATTTTGCCAAAATTTTATTTCTATAGAAAATCTTTGTCAAAATTATTATTTTCTATAAGCAAATTATGTTCAAAATTTTTATTTCTATAGAAATTTTATTCAAAGTTTTAATTGTCTATGGGAAAACTTTTGTCAAAATTGTTATTTCTATAGAAAATTTGTTTCAAACTTTTATCAAGAAGTTTAGTTCTTTAGACAAATATGTCAAAAGATTTTATTGCTACAAAGAAGAAAGTTGTCCAAAATTTTTTATTTCTTACATAAAAGTTTTGGTCAAAATTTTTAATTTCTATAGAAAATTATTCCCAACTGTGCAATGCTCATACTCCTTGTTACTTGCCACTGGGAATATGATTTCCAATTTGGCAATTCGACTTCATATTGAAACTCCTATTGAAGTCCATGTTATACCCACATGAAAG
>PGFW01032126.1:10533-20904 GCA_003123925.1 Haematobia irritans | reverse complement strand
CAAAGGAAGTGGAGAATTTAAGTAAGGATACTTTTAAGACAGAATTGTTTTTTAAAATTTATGTTTTGTATACTTGATTCTAGGCAGCAAATTTTAATTTATTCGTTTTTTTCTGTTTTTTCTTCATGTTCAATTAAAGTCTTTTAAAACGTGTTAACGACAACTTAAATTTTCAAATTCAGACTCGACTTCAAGTAGAAATTATGCTATGTCTCAAGTAAAAATCGTCTTTAAAATAAAGTGTTGAAAAACGTTTCCTATTTTTAAACGCTTTTTTGCCTTGTTGTCAAGATGCAAAAAGACAACAAATTTAAAGACAATTTCTTTAATTTTGAAGAATTTTTCACCAGTATTAAAAACAAGTTGACCTTAGTCAAACAAAATTTTCTTTCATTTTAAGATACCCATTTTTGATTTGAATCACTTAATTATAAGGAAAAAACTAACTTTATAGAAAAGTTCATCATCTTTCGGACAAGGAAAAAAACCTTAATATCTGAGAAATGCGTCTTCTATGCTAAGCAAAAAACGCATTCGTATTTTAAAGACATGAAATCTTTGGTCTCACGACTATCTTTTTATTTTACTAACTACAACATTTAGCAACAATTAGCACCAAAGATTTTAGTATGCATTTGTATGTAACGCAAGAAGGAAAAGTCTGAACCCATCGTTTAGTAACGATCGTCTTAGATATTAAATCTGAGTCGAATTTAGCGTGTCCGTCTGTCTGTCTGTCTGTGTATGTGAATTTATGTGTGGCAAAGTATCAGCTCGCAGCTCAAGTCCGAATCATCCTCATATTTGGCACAGAGTTTTTACATTGGCCTCAAAGACGAATCGCTAATTGATTTTGAAAAAAATGGGGCTCAGATTTAGATATAGCTTGCCATATTATTTCATTCACCGATCTGGTCATATTTGACGTATTTATCAAGTATTTTTCGCCAAAAATTATCGAGCAGCCAAATATTATGTGGTTTCGTAATGATATGCATAATATCAGCAAATCGTTTCATCTTTCGTCGATTTGAACTTATATCGCCCAAAAGCCAGAGGTTTTGCCCTGATTTGCTTCAAAATTTTGGCACAAGGATTTACGTTTAGTATTGTATCATTAAGTGTACCTAATTTCGTTGAAATCGGTTCAGAAATTTAGATATAGCTTCCATATATTATTATTTGTCTGATTTTCACTTATATGGGCCTTCAAAAAGCCAGAAGTGTTGGCCCTGATTTGCTTTCAAATTTTGCACAAGTAGGTACGTTTAAGAGTATCATTCAGCTCGTGTTAAATTGCGTTAAAAATTCAGATTCAGGATTTACGATATGGCTCCATATATATCTTTCGCCCGATTTCACACCCATATTGACCACGGAGGCCAAAAATTATTCTACCCGTTTTGACGTCTTGTTTGCTGAGATAGCAGGATTATTATTTCTAACATATTGCATGTTTCAAATTTAGTCAAAATCGGTTCATATTTAGATAATAGTTCCCATATATATGTACGCCAGAGTAGGGGGAAATATGTAGAATGTTTCATTATTTTTAGACCTCATTTTTCAATGCAAGTATTCCTCCGCAACTGGACACGATAGTTTCCACAACGAATAAAATATGCTATTTAAGTGCGTCATCCTTGATATAATATGGCCCCAAAATATCCACATTTTACCCAAAATTACTGTGCAGATTCCATAATTGTGAGTCATATCCTGCCACACTGTTAATGCCAAACTTTACCACAAGAATTTTTCGACATTTTTTTTATAAAATAAAAACTCCGACTTTGTGGACAATATCACCCGAATTGGCCAAATAATATATCACAACCCACAATTGACACAAAATTGCTTGGCAGATTTAACCAATATTTCTGTTAAAATCGATCACTGCCTTGAGTAGCAAAAATTGTAAATATTACTCAATTGTCTATATCTCGAATACAGTACGTTAATCGCAACACGATAATTCATAAATGCTCTTTTGTTACAATTGCATCAATATTGCTTCTAGCTTTTATATTTTCCCATAATTTATTTACTAACATTGTGCTTTCATTACCAGGAAGCGGTTTAGCCGAATTTAATTTTTAATTCTACGCGATTTTTGTAGAAGTACAAAAAAATTGTCTCAAATCGTTTTCAGAATATAACATATTTTGTATATGGGAATATAAACCTTGAATAATAACTCAAACAAATTTGAAGTTATTTGGTATGTTAACACAAATTTGGTCTACATAATGGTGAAGGTATCATATAGTCGGCCCCCCACTTTAACTTTACTTACTTGTTTTACCTCAAACCAAAACATCAAGATCAAAATTTTCAAATTCGAAATAATTTTTTCGATCTTCTAGGTGTGCAAACTACAATCGAAAATGGACCGTTTTGCACATCGCCGACCATAATAACACTAGATTCTTAAATTTTTAGCAATCAAGAAAAGAAGCCAATACGCACACAGAAGAAAGTCAACGAAGTTTTTTTTATAGAAAAAAAAAAATATACAAATGAGTACACAATTTTTACTTTATTAATGTTTTACTTAAATTACCGTTTCATTAAAATTCTCAAAAAAGGTATTTATTTTTCTTGGACTGAGGTCGTGTCTTGAAAACTTCATATAGCGCTAAATATCAATTTTTAACTGATTAATTTTTCCTTCAAAATTATAAAAATTTTTAATAATAGGAAAATAATTAATTAATTTTTTTGTAAACATTTTAGTTAAAATTTTTTAAAACTAATCTAAAGATTTTCTTCCACTTTTTCTTTGGGTTTTGTTAGTCATTCGCTCAAAAAGTAAATCGAGAGATATCGGCCTTTCTTAGGGTGTAATATAAGGAAATGATGGATCGACACAGATTATATGGCGAATATATTTTGCGATATATCATCTAAAGAGGAAAACAAAACTTATTCGCAAATTTTAGGAAACGATAATAATGGAGCTTACTTGAAAGTGTGTATCATGATTAAAAAACAATACATGCCAACGACAACAGGAAAACTTATGATTGTATAACGACATTATATTACACTGAAAAAACACGTTGAACCACCAGGAAGAAAAAATTTCGGCGTTTGATTTTTAAAAATTATTGGATATTTTTGGAAAATTTTAACTCAAAAACAGTATTAACAAACGCTGGACATTCGGCGCCGATGTCATAAATATAAGCCAAATATTTTTTCGACAAATTCAAGAATTTATTAGACATAATTAAAGTTTTTTCCATTGTTAAAGAATTGTGTTTGAAGGAAAAAATTGGGGAGGTTCAAAATGCGAAGAATGGTCTTTGAGTGGACATATCGAAGTTCACTTGATGAGACGCATTTGTATAAAATTTACAAGCTTTAAAGATAGAATATTGGAGATCTATTTTTGTGGAACCGCCAACGAATTTAGTAAATCTTTATCCTTCAATTGGTTGTATTATTTTTTTCCTCGTTTTAGTATATTTAACTAAACGTACACAAAAAAATTATAGAGTAGTAGGAAATTTTCACTAAACATAATAATTCATAGAACTAACGAAGTTTAAGATTGGCTTTTAGTGTAGAATAGAGAGTTCACTTTTTTTTTGAGTGTAGAGAATTTTATAATAGAAGGTACAACTTTTTAAAACGCACTAAAAGACAAAAATTCCTCTCAGAAAACTGTTCTTTCAATTAGCCGATCGCCAATGACACAAAGAATTGGCTTCATATCGCCAAAATAGTGTACCAAAAATTTTATTTCTATAGAAAATTTTGTCAAATTTTTTTACTATAGAAAAATTTTAGTCCAAAATTTTATTTTCTATAGAAAATTTTGTCAAAATTTTATTTCTATAGCAGAATTATTGGTTCAAAATTTTAATTTTTCTATAGAAATTTTGTCAAATTTTATTTCTAATAGAAAATTTGTCAAAATTTTATTTCCTATAGAAAATTTTGTCAAAAATTTTATTATTTATCTGAACTATATTATTAATACAAAAAGCCAGCTATTGACCAAAAAACGTTTGTACTTAGATAGCATATAAATCCTGAAGCCAACAATAGTGTAACATTTAAATGATTATAAAATTTTAGTCCTAAAATAATTAAATAAAAACTTAGGTATAATACAAGAATAAATTCAATTTAGTGGTCGCCCAACCATAAAAACAAATAAAAATATTATAAACAACCGTTAAATTATAAAACTGATAAATTACGAAGTCCAGTCAGGTGGAGTGGCAATAAGTACATTCAATTAAGTGACCGATTCCTATATAATGATATAATTAAAAGGATGGTAAACCATTCAGAAATTGCGAATGACTATTATAGCAGAAACCTAAGGATAGGAATAATTCATAAAAATCATTTTACAGATGTTTAACGACGAACACACGATCTATTACTATGGGAGAAAATTACACAGGCTCAAATGGCAGAAAATTCCAAACCTGACAATTCTAACAACAAAACTGACCTCATAAACACCGAATACGAATGAGTTTGGACACAAAAATCTTGCGGATATTTATTTTCTATACAAATTTTGGTTCAAAATTTTATTTCTATTTGAAAATTTTTGTCAAAAATTTTATTTCTATAAGATACGTTGTCAAAATATTTATTTTTCTATATGAAAATTTTGTTCCAAAATCTCCTCTCTTCAAGCCACCTACACGCAAGTTCCAGCTATAGATAGGTTGGATTGTACGCGTAGTTGTAACAATGCCAAACGTGAATGTTGGCTGTTATGTACCCTTTTGCCAATTTTCGGAAAACATAAATTACGATGAATATTGGATAGTAGGAGGATAGGGAATGGTAATGTTTTTGTCCGGAAGTCACGTAAGTGAATATCGTAGGTTTGACTCGAATGGAGAGAACTTTTAAGTGGAACAAACACTGAGGTGAAAAATTGATTGTCAGAAACTTTTGTGTAATTATACCCAGAAAAATCGTATACCTAGAAGTAATGAACAACCAACAAGGAATTTCACATTTCAGGTAATTTGGAGGAAAAGGGGGTGTCAAATCGATCTATTTGGAGAGATATAATTCAAATGTTGCATGGCCTTTTATGTTTCTAGTTTTTAAGTTTCAAGTAATTTGGATACAAATTTCTTGAACTTTAGCAAGTATAATCGGGACATCGGGTTAAAAAGGGACTGAATTCAAACATGTACCAATGTAACAGTATTTTACACATTTTCCAAAAAATACCCAATTCCAAAATTCAGGCAATTCGGTTAAAATATGGGCGCCCAGGGGGTGAAGAATTCCAATCGAAATGTCGTAATATATGCGACCTCTACTAAAATATGAGCCGATAAAATTGACACATATCTTTATGGTTCTAATTTAAGGCCACATACCAAATTTTGATAAAATCGAATAAAATCGATACAATTCATATTCTTTTCAAAATAGCCATTCACAAAGTCAACAGAGGAGACCGGGCTATACGTCAATAGTAGGGACTAATTTTTATACCCTGCACCACACTGTGGATCAGGGTATTATAAATTAGTGCATATGTTTGCATTACCCAGAAGAGTCGGACAAAGATATATGGTGTTCTTGGCAATATTGCTCAGGGTCGGCACTTGATCGATCTAGCCATGTTACGTCTGTCTGTGAACACATTTTTTGTAATCGCGCCGATATCATTCCATATGTGACCCCAGAAGCAGAAGTTTTGCCCTAAATTTTTTTTGAATTTTGCAAGATTGGTTGCAATCGTTCAGATTTAGATGTAGGCCCATATATATTGTTTTTCTTTAAAAAAATATGCCATGATACCAACATTTTCTTTGTAAAAATCGTCACTCTGCTAAAGCTCGAAAACTTTAACGATCGACTTCAATTTTTCCTATAGTTCTATGATTTATCGCCCGAAAATCATAAATACTCTTTTGCGAACGTTTTGTCTAAAATTGGCCTTAGATTTAAATGTTTCCCATATTTTTATACCTCCCACCATAGGATGGGGGGTATATATAACTTTGTCATTCCATTTGTAACGACATCGAAATATTGCTCTAAAGGACCGCCATAAAGGTAATCTAATTCTGGTGTCGTGGCTGAAACTTTGGAGTGATCCTATAGAGCATGATCCGTCCGTGTCTGTTGTAACTTAACTTGGACAAGTAGTTGTTATTGATTTGTAGGTCGGATGAGTATTGCAAGAATGGGCCATATCGGTCCACTTTTAAAGTAAACGGCCCCATATAAACGGACCCCGAAATTTGAGATTCTCAGAAACGCCTCTAGAGAAGCAAAATTTCATCCGATCCGGATAGAAATTTGGTACATGGTGTTAGTACTATGGTCTCTAAAAACCATGCAAAAATTGGTCCACATCGGTCAATAATTATATATAGCCCCCATATGAACTGATCCCCCGATTTGGCTTTCGGAGCCTCTAAGAGAAACAAATTTCATCCGATCCGGTTGAAATTTGGTACATAATGTTCATATATGGTCTCTAACAACCATGAAAAAATTGGTCTACATCGGTCCATAATTATATATAGCCCCCATATAAATCGATCCCCCGATTTGGGTTTCGGAGCCTCTAAGAGAAATAAATTTCATCCGATCCGGCTGAAATTTGGTACATGGTGTTGGTATATGGTCTCTAACAACCATGCAAAAATTAGTTCACATAGGTATATAATTATATATAGCCCCCATATAAACCGATCCCCAGATTTGACCTCTGGAGCCTCGTGGAAAAGCAAAATTCAAACGATTCGGTTGAAATTTGGTATGTGGTGTTAATATATGGCCTCAAACACCCATGCAAAAATTGGTCGAAATCGGTCCCTAATTATATATAGCCCCCATATAAACCGATCCCTAGATTTGACCTCCGGAGCCTCTTGGAAGAGCAAAATTCATGCCGATTTCGGTTGAAATTTTGGTAGTGTGTATGTATACTATGGTCTATAACAACCATGTAAAATTGGTCCAACTCGGTCCATAATTATTATAGCCCCATATAAATCGATCCCCAGATTTGATCTCCGGAACCTCTTGGAGGAGCAAAATTCAACCGATTCGGTTGAAATTTAGTACGTGGTGTTAGTATATTGTACCTTGCAACCATGCACAAAATTGGTCCATATCGGTCCATAATTATATATATAGAAAATTTTGTCGAAATTTTATCAAAATTTTATTTCTATAAAAAATTTTGTCAAAATTTTATTTCTATAGAAAATTTTGTCAAAATTTTATTTCTCTACCAAAAATTTTGTCAACATTTTATTATCTATTAGAAATTTTGTCATAAATTTTATTTCTATAGAAATCATTTTGTCTAAGAATTCAAAATTTTATTTCCTATAGAAAATTTATTTTCTTCTCATTATTAAATTTTATTTCTATTCATATAGAAAATTTTGTCAAAAAATTTTTTCATTTGCATTTTATAGAAGAATTTTAATTTATTAAAATTTATCTTTTCTATAGAAAATTTTGTTAACCATTTAATTACTATAGAAAATTTTCAAAAATTTTAATTTCTATATTTATTTCCATATCGGTCCTAATTATATAAGAAAATTTTGTCGAAATTTTGTAAAACTTTATATTTCTATAGAAAATTTTGTCAAAATTTTTATTTCTATAGAAAATTTGTAAATTATTTCTATAGAAATTTATGTCAAAATTTTATACTATAGAATTTTTTGTCAAAATTTTATTTCTATAGAAAATTTTGTCAAAATGTTATTTCTATAGAAAATTTTCTCAAAATTTTATTTCTATAGAAAATTTTCTCAAAAGTTTATTTCTATAGAAAATTTTCTCAAAATTTTATTTCTATATTTATTTCCATATCGGTCATAATTATAATCTAGAAAATTTTGTCAACATTTTTCAAATTTAATTTCATATAGAAAATTTTGTCAAAATTTTTTATTTCTATAGAAAATTTTGTCAAAATTTTATTACTATATGCAAAATTTAGTCAAAATTTTATTTTCTCTAACAAAATTTTGGCAAAATTTTAATTTCTAATAGAAAATTTTGTCAAAATTATTTCTATAGAAATTTTGTCAAAATTTTATTACTATACAAAATTTTGTCAAAATTTTATTTCTCTACAAAATTTTGTCAAAATTTTATTTCTATAGAAAATTTTGTCAAAATTTATTTCTATAGAATTTTGTCAAAATTATTTTCTCTATAGAAAATTTTGTCAAAATTTTATTTTCTATAGAAAATTTTGTCAAATTTTTATTACTATAGAAAATTTTGTCAAAATTTTATTTCTATAGAAAATTTTGTCAAAATTTTATTTCTATAGAAAATTTTGTCAAAATTTTATTCTAGAAAATTTTGTCAAAATTTTATTTCTCTAACAAAATTTTGTCAAAATTTTATTTCATAGAATTTGTCAAAAAATTTATTTCTATAGAAAATTTTATCAAAATTATCTTTCTATAGAAAATTTTGTTAACATTTTATTACTATAGAAAATCTTGTCAAAATTTTATTTCTATATTTATTTCCATATCGGTCCATAATATATAGAAAATTTTGTCGAAATTTTGTCAAAACTTTATTTCTATAGAAAATTTTGTCAAAATTTTATTTCTATAGAAAATTTTGTAAAATTTTATTTCTATAGAAAATTTTGTCAAAATTTTATTACTATAGAAAATTTTGTCAAATGTTATTTTCTAATAGAAAATTTTTGTCAAAATGTTATTTCTATTGAAAATTTTTCTCATTTTATTTCTATAGAAATTTTCTCCAAAAGTTTATTTCTGATAGAAAATTTTCTGTCATAATTTTTATTTCTATATTTACTTTCCAATAGCAGGTCATATTATATAGTAGAAAATTTTTGTCGAATTTTGTCAAAACTTTATTTCTAAATAGAAAATTTTGTCAAAATTTTTAATTCCTATACAAAATTTTGGTCAAAAATTTTATTTCTATACCAAAAATTTTGTCAAATTTTATTACTATGATTAAATTTGTCAAAATTTTATTCTATAGAAAATTTTGTAAAATTTTATTTCCATAGAAACATGATTGTCAAATATTTTATTTCTATGAAAATTTATAGATAAAAGTTTATTTCATTAGAAAATTTTCTGCACAAAAGTTTTATTCTTATAGAGATTTTGATCAGAAGATTATTTATTTGCTATAGATAAATTTTATCAAGAATTTTATTTCTTAGAAAATTTTATTCGAGAAATTCTCTTCTATAGAAAAATTTTGTCAAATATTTATTTCTATAGAAAATTTTGTCCAAACTGAATTATATACGTTTTTATGCGGCATTCACATAGTGCTTTCGTTTACCTGTCGCATTACATAAAATTTCATGAACAACTGGTCCACAGGTTACGAAACACGAATATCAATACTGATATATAGTCCATGCGCATATTTATGGGTAGTCCACTATATGGTGGAGCATTTACGGGACTTTCGAATAAATTGTATTGTTGTTACGCGCGCGGAATATTGTCTGCATGATGTGATATCCATATCCCGTTTAAAAACACTATGCAGCATCAACTTCCATATTGAATGGCTATGTGGGAGCAAATGCCATTGAATGAAGGGAACGAATAAATAGAGCAAATAACCTTTAGAAGGGCCCTTTTTGAAATATAAAACTGTTGCATGTTAGAATCTAGCATTCTCCTACGAATTAAAAGAGGATTATAGGGTTCAGGTTTAAAGGGTATTTTTAGGGTTCTGGCTTTGTTAAAGGTGATAACTTTTGTAATCAATTTATATGTTACTTTTTGAGTGTAAATCAATATTGTATTCCCGTGAATACGATTTGGTACGTCTTTTAACCTTCTTCTTAAATGCATTTTGTTTAAATTATATCATTTGCAGAACTAAGAATTAATTATGTATTATTATGGACATGAGATTGAAGAAGATGTTCTTGGAGGCTATATTCGTCCCAAAACAAGAAAATTGTAACTCGTCCTTCGATTAGTAGGATTGCTTTGGAATGAATACGCACGCAGAAAAGTACTTTATGGTTTAGTAAAGATATTTTCTCGAAACTATATTTTGTACACATGTACTATTTCGTAACTATTGTACTATTACGGAGCAACCGTTATTTAGTACGCTTAGTGCAACTTTGTTTACAATCGTTTTACTAAAATAGACCTTGTTAATAGAGTGAAGCCCAATTTTAAAGCCTATTTAAATAGCTCCTTGTTGTTTCAAAAGGCTACTGTCAATGGCCCTGTCACATAACATATGGAAACATTTTTCAAGTTTATTGACGTAGGTGTTTTTAGGAGATAAAATAGCCATATTAATTGTCGGCCATGTTAATGCAACCCCTTATTGCTGGTGATTACTATAACCTACTTTTAATATGATAAA
>PGFW01032120.1:2821-15197 GCA_003123925.1 Haematobia irritans | reverse complement strand
TTCTCAAAATTTTCTCAAAATTGCCAAAATTTATTGCGCTATAGAACATTTTGGCAAATTTTTATTTCTATAAAACATTTCAAAATTTTACTTCTCTAGAAAATGTAGTCAATATTTTATTTCTATAGAACATTTTCTCAAAATTTTATTGCAATAGAAAACAAAATTTTATTTCTATAGACACATTTGTCAATCATTGTATTTCTGCTAAAGAATTTGTGTCAAACAATTGTAGTCTATAGAAAATTTGGCAAAATTATAAAATTTATTTCTTATAGAAAATTTGTTTCTCCAAAATTTTATAGTCAGTTTATGTCAAAATTTTATTTCTATAGAATATTTTTGTCAAAACTTTATTCTATAGAAATTTTGTAAAAATTTTTTTTTGTAGAAGCAAATTTTTCAAATTTTATTTATATAGAAAAATTTTCATAAGCTTTTGCTAGAGAAAATTTTGTCAACATTTTATTTCTATAGACAATTTTATTTCTATAGAAAATTTTGGAAATTTTTATTTCTATAGAACATTTTTGTCAAAATTTTATTTCTATAGCAAATTTTCTAAAAATTTTATTTCTATAGAAAATTACTCAAAATTTTATTTCTATAGAAAATTTCTCAAAATTTTTTATAGAAAATTTTCTCAAAATTTTATCTAAAAAAATTTTATTTCCATAGAATTTTATTATGTCATTTAGTCAAAATTATTCTATGACATTTTGTCAAATATTATTTCTATAGAAGATTTGTCAAAATTTTATTTCTATAGAAAATTTTTTCAAAATTTTTATTATAGAAAAATTTGCACAAGCTTTTCTATAGAAAATTTCTTCAAAGATTTATTTCTATAGATTAAAATTCTCTGACAAATTTATTTCTATAGATAATGTTTCACAATTTTATTGCTTAGTAAAATTTTGATCAATAATTTTATTTCTAATATGACATTTTTGTCAAACTTTATTTCTTTCTAGAAATTTTTCAAAACTTTGTTTCTATAGAACAATGTTCTGTCAAAATTTTATATTCTATAGAAAATTTTATATCAAAATTTTATTTGCTATAGAAATGATCTACTCTCAAAATTTTTATTTCTATAGAAAATTTCTCAAAATTTTTTTTTTTTATAGAAAATTTCTCAAAATTTTATTTCTATATAAAATTTTTTCAAGAAGTTTGTTATAAAAAATTTGCTCAAAATTTACTTCTATAAAAAAAATTTCTCCAAAAATGTTATGTTCTATAGAACATTGTTTGTCAAAATTTTGTTCATAGAAAATGTTCTCAAAATCACAAAATTTGCTTTCTATAAAAAATTATCTCAAAATTATTTCTATAGAAAATTTTGTTAAAATTTATCTTGTAGAATAATTTCGAGCAAAATTTTAATCTCTTATTTGAAGCATTTTTTTCAAAATTTTATTTCTATAGAAAAATTTTGTCAAAATTTATTCATAAAACAATTTGTCAAAATTTTACTTCTATAAAAATTTTATTAAAATTTATTTCTCTAGAAAATTTTGTCAATATTTTATTTATCAAAAATTTTATTTCTATAATTTTTTTAAAATTTGGTTTATATAGAAAACTTTTGTCACAACTTTTCTATAGAAATGTGCTCAACATTTGTTTCATATAGAAAATGTTCCTTCAAAATTTATTTCTACAAAACTTTTCTAAAAAATTTATTCTATAGAAAATATCTCAAAATTTATTTCTATAGAAAATTCTCAAAATTTTATTCTATAAAAAATTTTTCAAAATTGTATTCTGTAAAAAATTTCGAACAAAATTTATTTCTATTGAAACATTTTTGTCAATAATTTAATATTCTAATAGAAAATTTTGATCAAAATTTTACTTTCTATAAAAATTTTATTCTCAAAAATGTGTAATTTTTATTTCTATAGAAAAATTTTGTCAAAATTTTATTCCTATAAATAATTTTGTGTAACATTTTATTCTACTAGAAAATTGCGTCAAATTTTTAATTCCGCTAGAAAATGCTTGTCAAAATTTTATTCCTATACAAATTTATATTTCACTGCGGAAATTTTTAATTTCTATAGACAATTTTCTAAAAACTTTAATTCAATAGAATAGTTGTCAAACTTTTTATTTCTATAAGAAAAATTTTTCAAAAGTTTATCTATAAGAAAATTTCGGCAAAATTTATATCCTATAGAAAATGTTGTCAAAATTTTATTCTTTTGAAATATTTTTTTTTTCAAAATTTATTTCTTTAGAAAATTTGTTATTAAATTTGGTTTCATAGAAAAATTTATCAAAATGTTATTTCATATAGAAAATTTTGCACACAAACTTTTTTCTGTAGAAAAATGCTCAAAAATTGTTTTTCATAGAAAAAAAATTCTCTATAATTATTTCTATAGAAACATTTGGAAATTTTTATCTATAAGAACATTTTTTGTCAAAAAGTTATTCTATAGAAAAATTTTCTATTAAAATTTTATGTCCTATAGAAAATTATCGCAAAAAATTTATTCTAAGGAAAATTTGCTCAAAATTATTGCTATATAATAATTTGTCAAAATTTTATTTCTATTAACATTGTTTTTTTTGTGTCAAATATTTTATTTTCTAATCAAAACATTTCTTTAAAATTTTATTTCCCTATAGATAAATTTGGCCAAAATTTAATTTCCTTATAAAATTTGTCAAAATGTTAAGCCTACTCTTGTAGTTTAGTTCAATGTATGTTTTAATAAGCCTGTAAATAAAAAACAACAACAATGCTTAAAGAAACAAAACTCAACAATAAACAAAACAAAACAAATGGAAAATGTTATTCTATATAAAAATTTTGTCAAAAATTTTATTTCCATGTAAAAATTTATCAACATGTTAATTTACTGCTAGAAAATTTGCTCTAATTTTTATTTTCTATAGAAAAATGTTGTCCAAATTTATTTCTATTTTAGAAAATGTGCTAAATTTTATTTGTATAGAAAATATTGATTAAAATTTTATTTCTATAGAAAATTGCTGTCTAAATTTATTTCTATTAGAAAATTTTCTCAAAAGTATAAAATTTTTTTCTATACTCCTCCCTATTAATATGTTCCTACTCGCACATCCAATTTTTTACTACCTTACGTGTCGTAGCGGCCAGTAACCATCCAGCCAGCTAGCCAACCAGACCGAATCATCTATCTACGCAACACTACTCTCTACTCACTTTTAGCGAATGAAAATCTCTCTCTTTTTTGAGAAAACTTTCTAATGAAATAAATTTTTTACATAATTTCCAAAGAAAAAAATGTTCTTCAAATTTGGATAAATTATGATGAAGAAACATTTTTTTATTATACTTTCCACCCGAATATTTCTACCTTGGTTGTATTGAAAAGGTAACCATACTGCATCATGATAATGGCAAATACTAGGGACTGGGTATATCATAAGGGAATGAATATCATTGCATTTTTATGGCATCGTGATAATGATGATGAAAGAGTTATTTCATATCCCAACTCCAATTAAAAGTATTTAAATGAGAATCACAAAGAAGCAAAAAAAACAAAAAACAAACAATGATGCGTTTTTATTGATTTTTCATTGCTTGTTAATATGCTAGATTCTGTTGCAGTTATACGATCCGATGATGATGATGATGGGCCGATGTAGGCTCTGGAACTATGATTACGAGACTTGGCGAGACTTGTTGTAATTTATTGCTTAGGATGAAGTCATAAATCTTTAGTTTATTTGTTTGTTTGTTTGTTAGCTTCCATCAACAACGTTTAATTGTTCACATGTTAAGGCCAGCGAATATAGCCGCAACTCAACTAAGCAGGCCGGGGCAAATGAATCAACTTCCAGAGGCAATAATCAAACAACCTATATACTGAACAGAGTATGCTGTATCATCTAAAATAAAATTGTGTGAAAGAGCATCATCATGACGATGATCCCTCTTCATGACAATGTGTTACATATGAATTCCTAGAAATTACACGATCTCCAAATAAAAATACTGTAAATATCATTAATGGAGTAGGCATTATGACCCGCATATGGTTGCTTTGCCACTACTGCTTATAAGAAGAAAAGTTTCCTCAATCATTGTCTATTGGTTTTACATGGAATCAATGAAGAGATTGCCTTTAAGCAAATAACCAACTCATGAGAATCTTAGGTCTTTTGTTTTGAAAACTTTTTCATTTACAATCTTAAATTTAATGACTAACACCAGAGAGAGAGAGTGTCGATCTCAAGGTGCCAAGGAATATCTTAAGCAGACACATTGAATGTTTGGCATACTTTCAGGCATTAGTGAAATAACATGTATTTGGTTTACTTAAGAGTATATCCAATATTCTATACCTTAACAAACAAACAAATGGGTCATGTTGTTACAAATATTTCTTAAGAGTCTATAGAAATTCTTGGAAATTGTTAAAATAGAAATGGGGGACTCTGGCCGCATTTACTCTTCTTCAGCTTTATATAAACAAATACGTTTTGATGAATTAGAAAACGGCTCCTTACTCAATCATACATAAAAAATAGTTGTTGTTTATCGATGGAAGGCCCCGTGACATGTGCCATGTGCTTTGAAACGAATCAAAAAAAGAAAAAGATTTAACAAACCAAATCCGGAGTTTTGCATTAACTTTGGGCTGACTGGTACGGATATATAACAAGTTTAATAAATGTTTAGATAGATTTCCAAAAAATAACCGACTTGTAACAAGAATCGACTGTGTCAAAAGGGATGGTTAATAAAAAAGGCGATAAAGGCTGTTGGGATATGTTGAGACAAACACAAACTTTCCAAACACACACACACACCCATCGCGTAAACATATACATATAAAATTCAAGCATCGGCAATTCACTGGTAAAAGGGGATGAGGAATGATAAGTCCAAATGACAAGGGAGTTAAGCCGTTACAGATAACCAACCCTTTTTCAAAAGAACATATCGACTCTTTGAATATAATCTGGAATTGTGTTGTTGTTTTTTTCTCTGTAGCGACTTCTATAAATCCTTTTTTTGGAAGTTATTCCAAGTGTACATCCGGCGGAAATTCTTCTTACCATTACGAGTAGATTTTTCAAACCTCGCCGCCAACAATGAAAAAATGATACAATTTTGAGAAGTGTGTAAATAAGACCGGAATTTCTAATATAATGGCCAATAAACAGCTCACAACACACCATCGTAAGGCAAACACAACAAAACTCATTGCAACTTTGCACTGGAGGAAACATTTTGACAAACATTTTTCCCATAGAAAGTAAAATTTTGACAAAATTTTCTTTAGAAAAGAAAATTTTGACAAAAAATTTCTATATGAATTTGAAAAATTATTGTCAGTTTCATTTTTTTCATTTATTATTTTTGGGTGTGTGTGAATACAGAGAGATATGATAATTTTTATGAAGGTAGGGGACTGAGTGTGATTTGGAGGTTTGAATATCAATAATGTTTAATAAAACTATAATAAGTAGAAGATATTTTTAAGAAGTATTAATAATAATAATTATGAATAGAATTACATATAATATGGGTTATGAATAGATATGTAATATATTATTTTTTGTTATATAATCGCCCTGAATTAGATAATTTTGTATAGCTTCGTTTTGAAATGCGCTCGTTTGTATATAACGTTGAAGATTATTGGGTAACTGATGTCCCAGAGACGAGTCGCAAAATAAAGACTGCGCTCAGATAACTGACTTCTATGTTCCGAGTCTGTATCAATGTTACCACGGTTGATCTAGCCGAATAGTTAGTCGTTCGTTAGAGGTATGATGGTTCCTTTGTGTGTATAATGTTCGGGAGCGAATAACAGAGTTCTGAGTTGAACGTATTTGTCAAACGGGATACTACAAAATTTGTTCGAAAAATTTGAAAATAAATAATAGAAATAAATTTGAAAATATTTTATAGAATAAAATGACAGTTTTATAGAATAAATGAAAAATTATCTACAGATATATTTTATTTTTTATAGAAATAAAATTTTGACAAATTTGATAAATAAATTTAGAATTTATATATATTTGAAAATATAATTTTGACATTTCAGAAATTCATAATTTCATAGAATTTCAATGTCTATTAGATAAATAAATTTTGGCACATATTGTATAGAAATAAAATTTTGACAAATTTCTATGATATTTGACAATTTAATAGATTATTTAAGAAAATTTTCTATGAATAGACAATGTTATGAAATAATTTGACAGAAAAATTCTCTATAGATAAAATTTGACAAATGTCATTGATAATTGCAATTTTTTGAATTGCAAATGTTCATAAAATTTTAATTCTTTGAAATTTGCCATTTTTTCTGAAATAGCATTCTAGAATAAAATAAAAATTTTCTGAATATTTGGAACTAGTTGATAATTTTGAACAATTCACGAAAATTCTCAAATGTCTATAAATAATTGAAAATTTATCATAATAAATTTTCAAAGCAATAGATAAAATTTGAAATGATTTCTATAGAAATAAAATTTTGACAAAATTTATCTATAGAATAAAAATTTTGAAGAAAATTTTCTATTGAGAAATAAAATTTGACAAATTTTATAGAAATTTAAAAAATTTCTATAGAAATAAAATTTTGACAAAATTTTCTATAGATAAATTTTGAAAAATTTCTATATAAGAATATAAATAAATTATGAAAATTTTCTATAGAATAAAATTTTGACAAAATTTTCTATAGTAAATAAAAATTTCTGACAAAATTTTCTATAGCATATAAAAATTTTGACAAATTTTCTATAGAAATAATTTTGAGAATTTTCTATAGAAATAAAATTTTAAGAATAGTTTTCTATAGAATAAATTTAACAAATTTCAGAATAAAATTTTGACAAATTTTCTATGGAAATAAAAATTTGACAAAATTTTCTAACGCATAAAATTTGGAACAAAATAGTTATAGAAATAAATTTGAACGAATTTCTAGATATTTTTATATTTATACAAATTTGCTATAGAATAAAATTGAACATTTTAAGAAATAAATTGTTCGACAAATATTTCGTATAAAGATAATTTAGAAAATTTTTGGCAGATAATTTTACACTATAGAAAAATAAAATTTTGGACAAACTTTCTTAGTAGAAATAAAATTTATGACAAATTTTCTATAGAAAAAATTGAAAATTTTGTATAAAATTAATTGATTTCTATAGGATATAATCAAAAATTTTAGTAAACATTGAAATTTTCTTATATAAAAAAATTTTACAAACTAGAAATAAATTTGCGATTTCGATTGAGATTTTAAATGCTAAATACAATTTTACAATTTCATGGCATTTTTGACAAATATGAAATATTTGACAAAATTTCTATAAAAAAATGTTAAAAAAAAGTAATAAATTTGACAAATTTTCTTAGAATTTTTATAAAAAGAAATAGTACAATCTATAGAACTAATTTGCAAAATTTTATGAAACTTACAAGTCTAGAATAAATTAACAAATTAGAATATCATGAATTCTTAAAACAATTTAAATTGAATAAAGTTGACAAAATTTCTAAAAGTAAAATGACATTCTAATGACAAAATTTTAACTAAATTGACCAAAAATGTATAAAATAATAGAATAACTGACATTCTGATATAAATTTGATAAAAATAGAAAAAAATAAAATTTTTAAAAAAAAAAATTATTTTCTATAGGAAATAAAAATTTTAACTAAAATTTTCTATAGAAATAAAAAATTTGACATAATTATTCCGTAGAAATCATCATTTTGCAAATTATTTTGATATACAAATTTTTGGACATTTTTGTGTTAATAGAAATAAAAGTATTGACAAAATTTTCTATAGAAATAAAATTTTGACAAAATTCTCTATAGAATATTAAATTTTGACAAAATTTTATATGTAAATAAAATTTTGACAAATTCTATACAAATAAAATGTGACAAATTTTTCTTTAAGAAATAAAATTTTTGATATAAAAGTAGAATAAAAATAAAATTTTGACAAAATTTCTCTATAGTAAATAAAATTTAGCAAATTTTCTATAAGAGATAAAATATAGATAACAAATAGAATGAAATAAAATGTTGACAAAATTCTATAAAATAAATTTTTTTGATACGAAAATAGAATAAAAAATAACAACTTTGACAAAATGTTCTATTAGGAAAATAATAATTTTGACAAAATTTTACCAGAGAATATACAAATACATAGACTGAAATTTATAGAGAATAAAATTTTGATCAAAAAATTTTCATATTAGAAATAAAATTTTGTTGGTAATTTTTGTGTAAACTTTTATTGCGAATTTTTGGTGAGATATATATGGCGCGGAGTGAGCAATCGTGACTGTAACACGGCCAATATTTCTCACATAAAGGTCATTTTGAATTACCAATTAAATGTTAGACTTGTGTTTCGTAATGTCAAATTGCATTAACAGAGATCATACATGTTAAATGCTTATTGTAGTGTTAAGTAGTCATTGTTATGGCTAGTGATATCACTTTATAATAATACACAAAGCTTTAACTCTCTGGCTCTCTTTAGTTATGCTTATGTATTATTCCGGACGAAACAGTGGCTCCGTGTCCGAACATATCCCATATATTGTTGCACATTAAAGTTAACGTCTCGAAGGCATATCGATTACTGCTGCATGTTTATGGGATCGATAAAAAAACACATCTTACCGATTATTTAGTCCACGCTGACAATCGTATCGATCCGACACACCTGTACATGATTTTTAGCAAACACGCACATGTCCTCCCGTAAATAACTGATAGTCTTTAAAGCGGCAATTATATTGCTTATGCGCTAATCTCTCAATTATATTGGTCATGTATATGATGCAATTGATAACGGTTTTTCCTCTGCTCTCAAATACACATGCCCATTCAATCAATCATATGCTAGAACGCATTGAGTGATCTCATCAATAAATATTCTATACACATAACATACATAATTTTGCGAGAAACCTTGATGTATAAGAAGTATTGATATTGTAAGCATTCATTCGAATCGAGGAGAAGCTAAAAGAAATAAATTCAATCGAGTTAGGTTAGGCTTAGGATGGCAGTCCAATGTATCCAGGCTCCTAGATCATTCATCGCATTGTGATTGACCCACTTGGTTATCCGGAAGTCACATCGCAAACGAAAGCTGTAGTGTTTCTATTCAATTTCATCTCCCTTACGATATCAAATTGAAATATTTTTCCTACGTACATTTGAAACAAAAAAAAAAAAAACAACAACCACCATCAGCGCCTAACTTATCATCAGGTCACTGCGGGAATGAGAATTGTTGATGAAATTGCTGTTGGCTGCTACCCATTTTACAACACTCCCACTGATTGGTTCGATTAGATTACTTTTAGGCGAAAATGTAATGAACATGAAAAATCAAATACACATCCCATATCACCACCCACTCCACACAGTCTCCTCCACCAATATTGAATGACAAATTTGTTCAATGTTAAATATTGAAGTATATGCGAATGGTGGATGCGACGGGTATTGAAGTTTTCGACGATAATGCACCACCATTAGTGTATAATTAAAATTGCCTTTTGCTATCTTTGGTCGACGCTTATCAGCTCTTATTACGAATGGTAGACCCCTATTTACACACACAATCAGGGAAAATACTTAATTGTCATTTATTGCTCGTACTGGTGCAAAACTGTGTACGGATAGTTGTATATGCTTTGTAGCCTTTTTTGATGCGAGGCAAGTAGCAGCAAACTCAGAATGAAATGCCACCAATTTATCATCTGATAGCCACGAGATGTGGCAAAAGGTATAGCTGTCAAACATCCCAAAAAGGTTGGCCGGACCTTTTATCGCGGCGAAAGGGGACTATAACGATGAATTTGATGGGGGGTTTGATCTATTTGAAACGAAATATCAAAAATGATCCAGCCACTATGGTATTGTGAAGAGATGACATGAAGGGAAACATTAAAAAACTATAAATGAAGACAGTTATGAAGTTTTCTTGCTAAAGCCGTCGGACACCACCACGCCATCATCATTCGCAATCAGTCTAATAAATTCTCTAGATTAATGTTCTCTGAAATCAGTAGGTAAGGTAGTCACAGCGTAGTGAAATGTAGGCCCAAGCTAATCAGCAGAGTGGGAAAAAAACCATAACAAAGCTTTTGAAAGAAAAAACAAATAAAATTAAAACTGAAGGTAAAATTTAAATTTGAAAATAAAATTATAATTAAATTTAAACTTAAATTAATTAATATTAATTTTTAAATTTAAACTTTTAAATATAAATTAAAGTTGATAATTAGCTCAATATATAACTTTTATAATTTTAAATTTAAATAACTTTTAATTCAATTTGTAAAAAAATTTTACGGTTTTTTTTTTGAATTGATAGTTCAGATTCCATTTTTATTTAATTTATTTAATTATACTTAAACATTTTAATTTTCAGTTCAGTTAGATATTTATTTTTATTGTAATTTTTAAAAATAAAATTATAATTAAAATAATTTTTTTAAACTTAAATTAATTAATATTAATTTTTAAATTTAAATTTAAATAAAATTAAAGTTTTATATTCGTTATATATTAATTTTATTAGTTTTAATTTAAATAATTTTTAAATTTCAATTTTAAAAAAAATTTAAGTTTTTTTTTTAGAAATTGTAGTTCAGTTTCCATTTTATTATTTAATATTTATTTAATTTTACTTAAACATTTTAGTTTCAGTTCAGTCAGTTTAATTTTTATTTTTATTTTAATCTCCTAAATAAAATTTTCATTTTAATTTTAATTCTTTGCTGGTAAATGCCTGTAGTTTATAGAAAAAGTTCTTCGACATTCAACTCTTGTCCTTTTAGCCACTGTTCTATAATTTTTTAATATTTACTTTTTTTCAATTTTAGTTTTAATTTTTATTTTAACCTATATGTTAATTTTAATTCCAATTTTAATTCAATTTTTCAATTGGTTAGTCGGACAAACCATAAAAGCTTTGAAAAAAAAAATAAACGAACATAAAATTAATTATTAAATTAAATATTTATATTTAAATATAATTAAAATTCACATTAGTTAATATTAATTTTTATAATTTAATTTAAATAATTTTTAAATTTCAATTTTAAAAAGAATTAAATTTATGTTTTTTTGTTGTTGAAATTGTAGTTCAGTTCGGCTTTTTATTTTATTTATATTAATTTACTTAAACATTTTAATTGCGGTTTCAGTTAATTTCTATTTATGATTGTAATTCAAATTAACATTTTCATTTTAATTTTAATTTTTTGCTGCATAAGTGCCTGTAGTTCTAGAAAGAGTTCTTCGACATTCAACTATTCTTGAGCACCTGTTCTTTAAATTTAATCTTTACTTTTTATTTTAATTTTAGTTTTAATTTTTATTTTAAACTTTATATTTATTTTAATTTAATCTTTAAATTCACAATAAAAATTTTGGAACGTAATCCGTCAGTTAAAATGAAAATTTTAATTTTAATCTTAAAGTTTAATTTAAAATTTTATTTCATATTTAAGTTTTAATAACAATATTTTAAGATTAAAATTGAATTTCAATTTCAATTCAAATGTAGAGATTTAATTTCATTTACTAAGTTTAATTTTTAATTTATTTATTATTGTTTAAAGTTAATCTTAGTCTAAAATGTTAATTCAATTTGAAAAATTTAAATTTAACTTTAAATATTAAATGTAATTTATTCTAATTCTTAAGATCAAATATTTAGTTTTAATAATGTAATTTTATTTATATTATTTGTTACTTAAATTATTATAAGCAACTGATTTACTGTGGGTACTAGCCACTAGACGCAAATTTGGAAGAGAGCAATAGAGCAGTTTGTTTTTATTTTTAATTTTTAATATATTTATAAATTGAATTTCATTTTTAATATGAATTGCTAATTTTGTTAATTTAATTTTTATTTATATTATTTTTAAAATTTTAGTATTAATTTTAATAACAGATTTAATTGGCAAGTTGCAATCTGTAATTTAAAATATTTAATTTTAATTTTATAGTTTAAGGTTTAATTTAATTTTATATTAGATTTAATTTTAGTTTTGTAATTTTAAGAATATTTTTCTTTGCCATAGATAATTATTCTTTGAGCCATGTCCCTTATGCTGTCAATAGAGTTTTATCACAGAAATTAGCAAAAAAAATCCAAACAGCAAACCAAAAAATCTCCTGAACCATTTCTCGAAAACTAATAAAAAGTCCAGGTGAATATTTTCGAAATGGAATTGAACAGCTGTGGCAACGTAATTTCTAACAACAAAAAGGGATGAATAAACGGAACCAAAACTAACACACACACACACACAAAGCATCTATAAACTATGCTATGCCAGGTTC
>PGFW01032119.1:3629-18127 GCA_003123925.1 Haematobia irritans | reverse complement strand
AAAGAACACAGGTTCAAATCTCACCAGCAGCAATTTTTTTCAGAAGTTTGGTCCAAAAGAACGTCATAGGAACCTATTTGAACCACGAATAGCGTACAAAATTATGCAAAAATATTATTTATTTTTAATATTAATGAATTGAGTTAAAACAACCAATATTTGGTCGTTAGTACTAGCATTTGACTGCATTGCATTGCATATTTTATTGGTTATATCAACCACCAAACGATAACGAAATAACTGGCATATGATCCACACAACTAAAATTAATGTATCTCAGCTATCTTTCTGTTAAATTCCAACCAAACATTTCACTGGGTGCAGATTAATTGGACAACCTATTCCAGAGTTTCAGTTCATAACTCGAGATATATCATCTATATAAAACCCAGGTTTTACTTCTTGAGGTTCCGGGAGAAGCAAATTTTTCCCTTCGGAAATTTCGATAAAATTTTGAATGATGTCAGGGAAAATTTCTAACTCCGCCAATGGGAATAAATTATTTAGTTTAAATTGTAATTTAAGGGAATAAATTATTTAGTTTTAATTATTTGATTGAGATTAATTCAGTTTAATCTTGCTATAGCTGCGCTCTTTAATTGAANAACTATCTTTCTGTTATCCTGACCTATTCCAGAGTTTCAGTTCATAATTCGAGATATATCATCCATATACTCCTTGAGGTTCCAGGAGAAGCAATAAAATGTCGATAAAATTTTGAATGATGTCAGGGAAAATTTCTAGCTCCGCCAATGGGAATAAATTATTTAGTTTTAATTGTTTGGTTGAGTTTAATCTTGCTATAGCTGCGCTCTTTAATTGAAGAGAGAATACCATCAAAAATTTGAAATTTGGAGTAACATTGGTTAATAAATAAGAATACTATGGGCCAAATTTGGGAAAAGTCGAGTGATTACTATATATGGAAGCTATATCTAAATCTAACCATATTTGCATAATATTTTGCGGTTTGATTAATATCCAACAGAAAGGTTACCTTGTGCAAGAGTCTTGAGTAAAGATCAGTTTAAGATAAATGAGGCCCCTGTATGGTCAAACAACAAGGTTATTAGGTGGCGAATTTTCAAGGAATCGGTGATTACATACATGGGAGGCTATATCTACAGTCTGAAACCGGATTCGATGCAAATTTTCAACATATAGTGAGTACTGTAGGACTGGATCTGAGCACTGTTATAAGAGATCGGTTAATTAAATAACGGTTCTTAAGGCCAAATATTTGGGAAAAATCGGGATAATACCATCATATATGGAGCTATATCAAATCTAAAACGATTTCGATGTATTTTTGCAGTCATATAGTTTAGTGCTATAGAAGACTACAATTTTAGCTAAATTTTGGGTAAGATCGGTTGATAAATAAGGGTTTTATGGTAAATTTAAGAGAAATCGGCGGATACATATATTATGGGAGGCTATAGCTAAATCGAACGCGATTTCGATGATTTTTGCACGATAAGTAAGTTGCTATAGGAATGACTACATTTATGCCAAATTGGGTCAGATCGGTTGATAAATAAGGTTTATGGGCGGCCGAAAATTTGGAAAATGCGGGGCGATACATATTGGGAGCTATATCTAAATGTGGAGACGATTTGGATGAGAATGTTTTGCATGACTTGAAGGGCGATGGAAAAGAATTAACCTTTTTGCCAAATTTGGTGACGATGCCGTTTGCCAAAAACGCGCAAACGTGGCCCCCATTTTGTCGAAAATCGTGCGATACCATATATATGGGAGCTATAAATCTAGAATTTGATCACGATTTGCCTTCCAAATTCAATAGCTCGCCTTGTGCCCAAAAAACTCCCGGTACCAAATTTCATCAAAATGCGGTTAATAATTGCCGCACGGAATCCTGTGAACAACAAATACATGGACAGACACGGACGGACACCAAGCGCTAAATCGACTCAAGAGGTGATTCTGAGTCATCGTAATATTATGGGGTCTAAAATTCAATATTTTTGGGTAGGTGCACATTTTTTGGCCGATCAAACCTAATTATACTCAAAACCACTAGTGGTTTAAGGGTATATAGATATTTCCAAATTAAAAAGTTGAATAGAAGTTGAAATTTTTTGCAATTAATAATTTAATTGATACAATACTTTTTATCAAGATAGAAACCTTAAGTTTTAATTAAGTCAATGATTTGAACAATTTTTAAATTGTTTAAATTAAAAAATTAATTATTCAATTAAACATTTTTAATCAAACTCGGAAGACTGAAGTCCAGTAAAAAAAAGTGATGGATTTTTAAAAATTTTTAAATATATTTTTTTTTTAAAATCAAACCTAAGAAACATACAAAGTCAGATAAAAAAAAGTAATTTCAAATAGTTAACCATTTTATATTCAAAAAGTTATATTGAGGTTTTCAATCAACATCAATTAAATTTTTAATTGAATCAATCAAAAATTAATTAAAATTTTTAAATTAATCAATTAATTTGTTAATCAAATATTTTTTTAATTTTCATTAAAACGGGGAATTGATACTATCATTTTCGTGATTGAAGACATTTCAAGATTATAAATTAATTGATCAATTAATTTCGTGATTGAATCAGAAAAATTTTTTTGTGTGTACCTACCGATAAAGCATAGTTACACATGCTAAACCGATTAATCACCATTTCAGCAACACATGCTTTATAGTCCTAAAATACGCACTAGATTCTAATTTCAACCTAATTCGATAAAACCTTCGGTTTCTATTAGCCAAAGACCCTATAATCGGGAACGTCGTTTATTGGGGACTGTATCGAAAACAGTTGACCGATATAGCCCATCATCGAACTGACTTGCCTGCAAATTAAAACCAGAATCCAAATTTAGGAATGATAGTTGCCATGTTTAAGGCCCGTAGCGTACTTGTTGTAAGGAGGCAACTTAATATATTTATTAGTTTTTTCTGCTTTTTCTTCATAAAAAATCGATAGAAAATTCGCTCGATAAATATTGAAAAACGTCACCTATTTTTAAGACCTTTTAACTCTATAGCAATAAGATGCAAAAGCTCAACATAAATTTAATTTTAAAGATTTTTTTCCGAAGCATTAAGAGTCAATGTGACGCTTATAAATAGAAAATTTCTTTCATGGTTAGGATACCACAATTTTAAGGACAACTATTAAGGTAGGAGCAAAACGACTTCATTGGAAAAGTTTTTGGATCTTTTGCGGACAAGGAAAACATTTCTATGAGAGAAATGCACAGGTTCTCAAGTTTTAAGGAACATTAATCGTTGGCCGTCTGAAAATATTTATTTTCGAGTGTATTCTATATTTCTGTAAACAGTTCGAAACATATATTAGCACCTATAGTTTCTTTTGATTAAAAATTTTTTATATTTATAAATAAAGTAAATAAATAAATAGTTTTCTTAAGAAGGAGCGGAGGCGAAAAAATGGGCCATCCGTGATCCCTGGTTTGTTACTGATGTAGGACGGTTGGTAAACTTTGGCAATGGGCCAGGAGGAGCGCGACTTTAACGTAATAGTGCCCGCATATAAACTGACCACCCGATTGTGTTGCGGAGCCCTAATTAGAGAAGCAAATTTCTTCCAAATGCGTTGAAATCTGGCACGCCGGTATTATATATGGCCTCTAATACCCGGCAAAAATTGGTTCGTACCGGTCTATAATTATCGTATAAACTAATAGCACCCATAAAACCGATCCCCATACTTGTACTTTCTTTAATCGCTCCTCGCTAAAGAATTAAAATATGGGTATCATTCCAATGAATGAACACACACACAAAATCTGCAAGTGGAATTACTGAGAAATTACAAAAAAAGGATCAAAAACAGGTCACCCCTTGACTATTCAAAATAAAAAAAAATAAAAACTTTGGTTAGGTAACGTAATACTATGATATGAAAAAACGAAATTAGAAAACAAGTATATACGGCCGTAAGTTCGGCCGCTCAGGCCGAATCTTATGACCCGCCCCAATGAATTGCGTAGAAAACTCTACAAAGAAACTGTCCATCTCACAATCGGAATTACTCTGCGTTGCGGTAACACACCGTCTTCTAAATTGTAGAAGTTAGTCCAATACGGGGTATATATTAAACATAAAAAAAAAAGCCGATAAATACGTATATAATTTCAGTTTGACAAAATTTTCCTATAGAAATAAAATTTTGACAAAATTTTCAATAGAAATAAATTTTGACAATAATTTCATAGAAAGAAAATTTGACAGACATTTTCAAATATAAAAAAAAAAAAAAAAAAAGAAAGAAAATTTTGGGACAACGATTTCAATATAAATAAAATTTTGACAAAATGTTCTCCTAGAAATAAAATTTTGGTAGAATTTTTTTTTTGGCGATACTGCACCAATTTTTGTGTGATTGGCGATCGCTAATATATAACTATAGACCGATATGGACCTATTGTTGCATGGCTGTTAGCGGCCTATATTAGTGCTACGTATCAATTCATCAAACCTAATGGGATGAAATTTTTGCTTTCCAGAGGTTCCGGAGGTCAACTCTGGGACCGATTTATATGTAAGGCCTATATGACATGATGGACCGATATGGACCAAATTGTTCAGTGCTTGTTAGATAACCATATACTAACACCACGTAACCAAATTTCAAGACGATCGAAATGTATTTTCCTCCTCCAAGAGGCTCGCGGAGGTCAAATCTGGGATCGGTATTTAATATGGGTGGCTATATATAATTATAGGACGCGATATGGACCAATTGTGGCATGTTGTTAAGGAAACATATACTAACACCAACTTATCAAATTTCAAACCGGATTCGGATGAATTTGCTCCATCCAAGAGGCCTCTCGGATCCATATCTGGGATGGCTTTATATGGGGCTATATATAAGTTATAGACCGATATGGACCATTTTTTGCATGAATGTTATGAGGGCATAATATTGAACACCATGTACAAAATATCGAACTGCATCAATTAGAATTTTGGTGCTTCCCATGAGCGCTTCCCGGAGGTCGAATCTGTGACGGTTATTTGGCGGCTATATATAATTTATGCAGCCGATGTGGACCAATTTTTGGGCATGGTCATTAAGAGACCATAAACTAACACGCGATGTAACAAATTTCAAGCCAGGAAATCGATGAAATTGGCTTCTCTAGAGGTTCGCAAGCCAAATCGGGGATCGGTTTTATTTGGGGGTATATATAATTATTGACCGATGTGGACCAATTATCTACGAATAGTGTTAGAGACCAATATACTAACACCATTGTACCAATTCAGCCGGATCGGATGAAAATTTCTTCTCTTAGAGGCTCCGCAAGCCAAATCTGGGGATCGGTTTATATGGGGGCTATATATAATTATGACCGATAGGGACCAATTTCGGCATGGTTGTTAGAAGATTATATATAACACCAACGTACACCAAATTTGACGGAATGCGAATGAAATTTGCGTACCTCAAAAGAGGCTCCAGAGATAAAAATCTGGGGATCGGTTATATGGGCCTATAATATAATTATGCCGATTGGACCATTTTTTTGCATTTTTGTTAGAAGACTATATACTAACACCATGTATCCAAATTTCAGCCAATATAGGATGAAATATGCTTCTCTTAGAGGCTCAGCAAAACCAAATCCTTTGGGTCGTTTATATTGAGGGCTATAATGTAAATAGTGTCCAATATGGCCCATTTGCAATACCATCCCGACCTACATCAATAACAACTACTTATGCCAAGTTTCAAGTCCGATAGTTTGTTTCGTTCGGAAAGTTATGACGAATTTCCAACAGACGTGTGACGGACGGACGGACATGCTTAGATCGTATTCAGAATTTCAACCAACGAACCCAGAAATATAATATAAATAATTTATGGTGATCTTGGAGACATTTTCGATGTGTTAACAAACGGAAGACAAAGTTAATATACCCCCAACCTATGGTGGAGGTATATCAAATCTTAGATCTTTGGTATTAGATACTTCACACTTCAATCTTGCACAACATTACCATGCGAAAATATGTTTCGAGACGACCGACAATTGTTTCTGTAGGTCCAAAATAAATGCCTCCTATGTTGAAATGAAATCACCGGAAAATTATATCGCTAGGTAGCTACACGCCACATATCGGTTTTACATTCGTGCATTTGCAATTTGGTTTTTTTGGTGAAAGGGAATTCTGTATACAAAACCGCAGCTATTTTTGAATAGTAACTTTCACTTTTCATTCTGTGTTCCGTGTTTCGTGAGGAAGACGCACGTTGATTGCGTGTCAACGATCAGGATTATGTATTCCATCATGCCATTAAAACCAGAAACATTGCCTTTTAGCCTATGAGGAATTCCGCTGAATGGGTGGGGAAGATTAAACGTACATATTTTTGCTCTGAAATGAATTAATTCATCCTTCGGTGAGTTTTGGAACTCAGAAGTGGGTCATTGATGAAAGAGTGTTCAAGGCCGTTGTCTGACCATAAAAATGTTTAAAAGATATATTTGATAAATATTCTTATAATTGGATTGTTTATTGGCACTAAATTAAACTTGGAAGCGAAAGCAATTTTTTGAAAACGAATTCAGTTTCAAAACGAGAAAAGCGACTTTGCAAAAAACCCCTTGTATATTTTATCACTCTAAAAGTAAAAAGTGCAGTGAATAAACACCACTCTGTTTAATACGCCTATGGCTAGCAATTGGTCGAAATGTATGTTCCACAAAAAACTGATTGTAAAATTTTTTCCGCTCCTCATTTTTAAAGAGTTAAATTTCCCAGTTTTGTTGTCAGGGTAAATGTGGTGATGACATGTCTCTTAATATGTAATTTTACGTTTCGTTAGACATTGGAATTTTTGTGAGCTCCATACAAAACTGTTTCCCATTCAATCCCTGAGACTTAACACCCTTTGGCTCAATGACAACGATGCCTTTTTAACACTTTTGCCATTGTGACAATTGTATTAAGGAGATCTTAACCATCGTAATAACCCCATTGGTGTTTTCTATTTTCTCCAAAGGCTTTTTGTGGGATTTGGAGCATCGTTATAAGATAAAAGATATTTCTGTTCCTTCTTGTTGCACATCCATACTACAAGGTATATTGTCGCGTGTCCTGAGTTTTTGTGTGGAAATTGAGGGGAAAGAAGATAAGCTGCATACTTCAACTTCCGTGAAAAGATTTGTGTGTTTGTTCCATTCATTCATGTATTCGTCGAAAATGAAAAACATTGTGACACAAGCGGAGTCTTCAAATTTGAAAACGTTTCATATCCCCTGTTTTTTTGCTCATCCAAACTTCTGTAACGAAGTGAACAATTCGTATTGTCACTTGCATCCTGGTGTCTCATTTGTAAAAGTAAAGCAATTATTCCTATTTGTAAACAAAATGGCAATAAAACGTGAAAGAGTTTGCACTAGGTATTAGTAGATCTAGAAAACTTTGAATGGCAATTAGAATGAAGGGACTATGTACTTAAGAATGTGTAGAAAAATGCGAAATGTAAATTTTAAATTTTTTCTTTTAGGGTTTTTGTAGGAGAAGAAACTTTAAAAGCTTCGATTATTTTAAGTGCTTTTATCTCCAAATGTTATTACAACCTAACACTTAAGAAACACTATTGTCTTGAGCGAGGAAGATTTTATATTCTCAATACGAAATGCCAAATATTGCTTGCGTATAGACGTGATTTCTTGATAAAAAAAAAGAAAAAAAAAAAAAAAACTAAAACTAACCACTAACTAATTCAACTTTTGGGGGGGGGGTCCCCTCAAAAAAAAAATTTGGGAAAAAAAAAAAAAAAAAAATTTTCGTTATATCAATGAAAAATTGCAATAGGCTTAGTTTTGAAGAAATTTTCTTTTTATATTCCTGAGACGAACAAATACATTTAAATTCATTCATTAAGAATCGATTCTATAACAGGTTGGCCTGATAAGTTCCCGTCTAACCAAAAAAAAAAAAAACACATTTTTTGTCAAATTCGTTTTTATATTCAATCATAGGTTCCCTTCAAGAGCGATACAAACGATTAAACGAACCTTCCAATTGTTTTTATACCAATTTTGGTAGTACTTCCTTCGGTTTTGGCCCTCAAAATAGGCCTCAGTTTCGCGCGATCACGTCTTCATTGCAGCAAATCCTTTTGAGGTCTGAGAACAAAAAAGTGCTGGTGCCAGATCTGGAGATACGTGGGTGGGAAGCAATTCGCAAGCCGAAGTTCATGAATTTTTGCGCATAGTGTTCTCAATGATTGGGCACGGGTGGCGTTATGGGGCCGTTGTTGCCGCGTTTCGACTCTTCAACGCCGCCAATAATAAGTAACTGTTGATGGTTTTCTTCTCAAGATAATCGATAAAAATTAATACCAGCGCATCTCAAAAAACAGAGGGCCAATTACTTTGCCAGCGGAACTTTTGAGTCTTTCCACGGTTTCGCGGAGACGGTTTCACCGGTCCTGTCCATTCAGCCGACTGTCGATCTGGACTCAGCGAGTGTAGTGATGGAGCAATGTTTCATCCATTGTCTCATATCGACGGAAAACTCGGTGTATTACGAGTTAACAAGCTGGCAAAACAACCTGCTCAGAATCATCAACACGTTGTGGTTTGTTGGTGCAAAATTGTGAGCTCGCTGCACCCCATTTGGCACAGAGCTTCCGCATATACCAAGATATTGAATGAATGAATCCTTTCCGTTTCCTCTTCCTTTGATATCTTTAAGGCCACTGCTATCCTCGATTCACTTCCATTTATTTACGAGAGTCATTCAAAAAATAAATATTTGGTGATTTTTTGATGTTTCGTAGGTAACCACCTCTTCGGGCGTCCAACTGCGTTCACTGCGTCCTCCGTGTTCATTCACTACGCCTTTGAATTTGCATACCAATCAATATTGTTGATTTCCATGGGGCATGAAGTCCGGAAACATCGTTATCACACCGACGTTTTGGCTTCCACCGTATTTTTTCCCTTCAGAAACAGTATTTTATCAAACACGGAAGACAAATTCCTTTTTACGCATTTTTTCACAATAACAAAATTTGCTTCACAAAAGACGCTCTATCTCACAAACTAAGTTGACTTACAGACGTAAAATTTTGACACGAATCAATTTGAAGGTTGTAGCTATATAAAAAATAATATACATTTTAATACTATGCGACGCCATCTAAATGTGTCAGACCGGGGACTTATCAGCCCAACCTGTTACGAATATACTTTTTTAGATTTATTTCATATAATATATATCGAGGGTGAAGGTAACTTCATTCTATTTTTTATTTCTTCTACAGGTATGCTAAACGAAATATTTTTTGCCAAATTTCCCACAGGTTAAATATATAATACAATTTCGTTTTGATTATAATATAACATTAACATTAGAAGTGACCGCACTTATATGGGGCAAAAGAAAAAATGTCGGAATCTTGTTCGCCTAACTCCCACAAACGAATGCCCTTTCCAGATATTGGATAAGCCAAATTTGAGCCCGATTAAACGACGTTAAACGAACGTGCCAGCTCGTCGCACAGTGGGGTATTTTAGATGTCAAAAGTAATAGGAATTAATTCGAAAGTAGCTTTCCCTGTTTATAGTTTTAACTTTTTCGGACAAATTCACTAAACGACATAAAAACGCAATCCAATTTTAAATATTTTTTAAGTCCACATTTTAATTTGTTTTCGCATTAGCTTAATTTGCCAACAAACAAAAAAAAAAGAGAAATGAAATATTGCTTTTTGATCTGATTCTAACAATTATTATTATCATCATCATCACAATCATCATTTATTCATCACAAATCATCATCATTACAGTAAATACTATATGTATCATTATGCTCAACACGGCAATTTTGATCACCATCAGTAATTTGAACTCAAATACAACATTTGAATTGCTTCCATAGGCAAATTGTGGTGTTTCTTCTCTTGTAATTCTTCATTCTGATATAACTGGATCCGAAGTATGTTAATTAACAGTCTTATTTATATCTCTTCATTTTGAACTTTTCCATAGAACATTTTTCGCAAAAAAGTGCTTTATAAAAATTTTTAAATCTTTCTGTTTCGAGCTTCTTGCGCTCTTCGACACTGTCCAATGGAAGTAAAGCGTGCTTAAATTATTTCTGCTCCCAAGTAAATAAATATTTGTGGCAGCAGTTGGGGAAGCATAATAGTAAGCCAGGGGTTTGATAAAATTATTTCCATTTAATTTCAGAAAATGTGCAAAAAAGTGCAGACAAACTTTTTCATCTATGCTTTCAAATGAGTTTATTGTTTTAGATAAAAATAACTTTTTTTACTTAATTTTGGCTTTAAATTCAAACTATTTGTCGACATATTTCTCGAAATCCTCTAATTTAAAGGACTTACAAGCGAAACTAAATTTCAATAATAACACAAGTCAACATATAAAAACAAAAACACAAGGAATAATCTTATTAACAGCTGAAGAACAACGGTTCCATTATATTTTTTTATATCGCTTTTAGAAAACACTCAAAAATAATTTTTAATGACACTCAAAATAATTTACATGTTATATCGCAGCGCAAAGAAAAACGTAAAAAATAAACTACCAACTTCAAACATATATAGGTGACACAACGGTTGCTTTGTCAAAAGGACCATTTTTGCTGCTAGTGATGCTGGAAATTGTTGTGTACTTTAACCGGCTATAAAATTTTTTTTCGGTTCTCCTAAATTTCATTTTTCAATGAATGTCCCTTTTTGGTATCTAAAAACCCCAATGTTGCGTCGCTCAAAATTTGAAAATGTTTTAGCCAAAAACTTGACGTATTATAGCCGATAACTCGAGACGGTAAATAATAAAAACAGCGCACAACGATATCACAACGATAGCTTTATGTTTGTCTTAAAAATTTATGTTATGAACAAAATTTATATATAACTCTGAGTCTAAACCGAGTTACGGCGCAGCCTTTAGGCTGTAGAAAAACGCGAACCTGGTGCCAACTAGGAAGCATTCGCCTCAACCCACAAAACGAGTCCCCTTTCAAGATATTGGGATAGCCAAAATTGAGCCAATCGTTTAATCGGCGTTTTATGGGGCTAAGGCGAAATAAGATTCAAGACATTTTTTGCGCGCCAATAAGTTGCGTCACTCTATAAACATATTTTCCAACTTAAACAAGATCTGCAGTTGCGAACAATGTTTTAGCCTTGACTAAGATACGGAGACCTGATAAAAAGTTCATAAACAAATTTTCAAGACGTACCTTGGAGTCTAGTATGAGTTGACTTTCTTTAATTAGGTGTGATTGTCCGAAAATAATAATAGCACTGTGACGCAAATAATTTTTGTATTGTAGGCAGTTGTTAAATAAGAAAAATGATCATTTTTGCATGTCATTATTGAGCGCGGATCAAGTACGAACCAATGAGTTTCATTATCCTCGATATCTACCGACGTATTACTTTCCGAATCGGCTGCGATCTTAGCCATACGGGCGTCAATTACGATATATCATTAACCCTTTCAACTACCGAAATAAACCTAATTATTCCAGAACTTTGAAATTTTTGTTCTGTTCCACTTTTACTAACAGCATGTAGACTGAAAAAAAAAAAAAAAATTGTAATTTTGATGAACCTACCTTAAGCCAGCAAAAAACTCTCATACCCGGTAATCCTGTAGGTAAGCCTATTTGAAAAAATTAATAGCCAACTTATTAATTGCAATCGCTCCGGATTAATCAATGTCACATACCATGTCCTAGGAAGGAAAGTAATTTCCTTCCCAGGCAATACCTTCACCATGAAAAATAACTAAAGTGATTTAAAGGCAATAACCACCTAATATGGTATCACTTATTCGTAGTATACCAAAGCTTGAAAAATACTACTTATTGGCCCTTAGACCAACCAGAATCTCAAAAATATTGAACTGTCTCTAGCCGATTACAATGGATCAAGAATATGGCGAAAGTAATGCTTTTAATATGAAGCATTACTTGAATAATGAAAAGTATTTGTAGAAAAAACAAAAATGTAACAAATTCGTCTAAATAACATTATACGCAAATTAATTCACAATAAAAACAGAAATAAATGTACAAATCAAAAAAAAGTGAACTCTCTATTTCCACTAAAGCCAATTTAACTTTATTTAGTTCAATGGAATTATTATGTTTGGAGAAAGTGTTCCTTTAATCTAATAAATTTTTTGTTTAACGTTAGTGAATATTAACTAAAACCGAGAAAAACTAAACTCTAAATGAAGGCATAAGATTAACTAAATTCGTACCTTCTAACAAAATAGTTAGAATTTCTTTAAATTTGTAAATTTTAACGAAAAAATGCGTCCATACATAGAAACTTCCGTAATATCAACTAAGACATTCTTTGCAATTTTGAACTCCAAGTTTTTCCTTCAAACTAAAAATTTTTCTTTAACAATGTGAAAACTTTAGTTATGTCTAATAAATTTCTTGTGAATTTGTCGAAAATATTTACTTATATTGATGACATCGGCGTGCGATGCCAACGTTTGTAATACGGTTAGTTAAAATTTCTAACAAATATTCAAAATTTTCCTAAAATTAACCGAAACATTTCTCGCTGGTGGGTTCATCTGTTTTTCAGTGTAGGTTTAAGGCGAGTTGGATTCGTGAATTAGCGTTTATTAATATACCAATACCCATTCACGATTAGGCTTCGAAATCCTATTAAAAGTGGATTATTAATCCCTTTTTTATAAGTAATATTGAAAGAATGAAATCTAGTTGAATGAGGGATGGAATTGCATTATATCTAAAATTTAATGACAACTATTGTACAATTGAGGTTGAACCTCAGACACCTCAGCCCAAATGACGTTGAACACAAAGCGTCAAACAAAGTGTTTGTGATATGCTCGTAATACAACACCAAGGCATAGTATTCTAATCGACCTCTCGAGATATTCATTTATTAATATGAATGAAAAAATAAAGGAACACAGGTTCAGAATCTCACAGCAGCAATTTGTTTCAAGTTTGCGTCCAAAGAAACTCATAGGAAATTGAAAAAAAAAATGGATGAAGAATCTCCGGGTGCTCCTTTGTGGAAGCAACTTCCAATTTTTTTGGCTGTCATTCAATATAAAAGCATGAAACTACGGGCTTACATGTGGTTGATATGTACTTCAAACAATGTGGTGCTATCATTTCTACATCGCTGACATCTGACTGGATTTATTCCAGTGACATTTTATTTAATTGTTATAATCTTACAAAAGCATTTGACCTGTTTAAATTTGAGTTTTTTAAGTAAAATGCTCATTTATGTGAAAATAATTATACCTAATGGTACATTTAATTTATTCTATTTAAATAAATCATTAAAGCCAACAAGTTAGATCATTATAAACTCTCCGCAATGTAAGCAACGTGTAAATACAGTTTTACTCTTGTAATTCAATTGTAATGAGATGTGGTTACCTAGTTTTTTGCTTTGTAATTACTTCAAGAGCTAATATATAGCTTGTTCTGATTGAATTGGGACCAATGACCTTAACGAAAATGCAGCGCTATTTGCCTATAAATATTTTTTGAAGTTTCAAGAAAAAATACAAAAAAAGCCCGAGAAAATAATCAAACTATAGTTTGTAATATGGACATTCATTATACTAGAGACATACAGTACCCATAATAAACCGATCCAAAATTTATTTTCCAGTGTCCAAGTTAATTCGGTTAAGCAGTGTTTCGTTATAAAAAACGAACCCGGATAGTGAAAAAATTGGTAGTTTCGGTTAGTCTGAAAACCGGGTTTTGAGTTCAAAAATGTTGGATTTTTGGATAAACCGCAAAATCGAATTTTGTATTAAAAAAAAAACAACACACAACAATTTTTTGTGTCAACCAATTTTTGTGCCAAACCCAAATTTATTTGGTTTCCATATACTATCGGAATCTAACCGATATAATTTGTGCCTCAAACCAATTTGACAGTAATATTTGCAATCACAATCAATATAATTGTTGTTTGTTTGTTAGGACAAACCAACTATTGTCTGTGGTACTGTCCTCTGAACGATCAGACAACCAATAATTTTGCGTATCGGTAAACATATGTTGATACTATCAATAAACGACAAAATTATGCAAAATAAATTTATTTATTTTTAATGAATCGAGTTCAACAACCAATATTTGGTCGTTAGTACTACATTTGATTGCCATTGCGAATATTTTTATTGTTTATATCAACCACTCAAACGAATAGAAATCAACTGGCATATGATCCACACAACTAAATCTGAACTATCTCTGTTATCCTGACCTATTCCAGAGTTTTTCAAGCTTCATAATTCGAAGATATATCATCCATATACTCCTTGAGGTTCACCAGGAGAATGCAATAAAATGTCCGATAAAAATTTTTGAATGAATGTCAGGGAAAAATTTCTAGCTGCCGGCCAATGGGAATAATTAATTTAGTTTTTAATTGTTGTTGAGTTTAATCTTGCTATAGCGCGCTCTTTAATTGAAT
>PGFW01032112.1:3005-14634 GCA_003123925.1 Haematobia irritans | reverse complement strand
GGGCGGTTTTCAATTTAATATTAATTTAGTTTAATTTTTTTAATTTTTATTTGATTTAAACTGAACTAAAATTCAATCAAATTAATAGACTTAACCATTAAAAACAAATTAATTTTAAATTAAATTATTTTAATCATTTAAAATGATTAAGGCAACTTGTTTATTTTATATCAATTTAATTTCATTTAACATAAACTAAATTAAACAAGTTTACTTATTCGATTAAAAAAATCTTTCTGATTTCTATTAAAAATTGGATGAACTAATTTCGTGCTAAAATCAAAACAAAATATTTTTTTCTGTGCCTTACCTCATTGACTCCTGGACTTATCCTGTATTATTAATTTGTTCTTTTGACGTGTAACTTTGGTTTTCTGCGATTTACCATTGGAGCATTTTTGAACATCATCTTGCGTTAAGGTTGATGAATCTTTATCTTTGGACTTGCTGCTTGAATTCGAAGACGATGTTAGCGAGTCATCCTGCTTTGGACTACTTGCATAACGAGTCAGCACTTGAAATTTGGCAAAGAGTTTATTTTTTGTTTCTTTTTCTTTGATTTTATCATCAGATTTACTATATTTAACCAAGGGCTGAGTGTGTAACTGACATAGTTCCATATCATTGGTCTTCGAAGGTTTCGAGAATTTCGATTTGAAATTTTGTTCCATATAAGCTGCGTTCAAAATATTCGGAGCTATTTTCAAAGTTTTCCCTTTAATATTTTCCAACGGAGGAGGACCATAGCTCTTCAATGGACGATTTGGTTCTATTAGCATATTTTTCTCATAGAGTTTTGGTGGATTCACTGTCCTTTCCCTAAGCTGATGCGGCCATTCATAATCGGAATCAGAATAACAGGAACTACTCATAGACATTGTTGTGGGTACCAAAGCCAATTGGTTGGGTTTATAGAAGCTCGATATAGAGGATTGTGATTGATCTGAGAATGAAGCCGAACTGGTAGAAGATTCCTCGGCTAAATGTCTTAGCATTAGATTCAATTTCATTTCATGCTGTCTTTGGAGTAGGACTGCCTTTCTTTCCCCTTCTAAATAGGCTTGCCGTACGGCATTAGAAAGGACTCGTTCGTTCCATTCCCAAGCATCTTTTTCCCTTTCTAGTTGTTGAAGTTGTATCTCTAATTTTCTCGATGAATCTTTTAGATCGATAACTTTGGTAAAATATTTATACAGCAGAGTACGCATCTCCTCATTGTTGAGTTTGTTGAGGCGGGCCATTAGCATTTGCTCTCCCTTTTCCCGTTGTAAACGTTCACTGGTATCTATGGATTTATGACCACATATCATCTCATTTTTAAACTCCTGCATCAATGGCCTCTATGGCCTCATCGCATTCCAGTAGCTTTCGTTCTTCCTTGAGGCTAAGACTTTTCTCAAGTTTAAATTTACGATCCAAAGAGCATCTTTGATCCAACAAATGATCACGAGTTTTTCGTAGATTGCGTATTTCATGGCGCAAACCCTCGTTGTCTTCACTACCATGGGCTTGAAGATTGTTTTTCTTCTCATTGAGGACATGATCTAGGTGATTAATACGCGTTTGAATTTCATCAGATTTGCATGAGGTCTCCTGAGCTGTTTCATTGGGCAAACGTTGATTGTGTATTTGGGCTTTGGCGGTCATATCCTCTTTAGCATCTATGGTTTTAATTTCATTTTCCAAAGATTCCTTTTTAATGGTCTCCTTTTCAACTTTCTTTTGTAGATTCTCCAATAGAGTTTTGGATTCTGTCAAGGATTGTTGTAGCTTCTTAATCTTTTGCTCACTATCACCGGCAATGTGTTTTATGGAGGTAATATCATTTAATCTCTGCTCCAATTGGGCAACATTGCCCTTCAAATGTTTCACTTCATGTTTGTCTTTTCTCTGAGCCAAAGCTTTGTCCAGAGTCTTTTTGGAACGCTCGTATTCGGCTTGAATTTTGGCTTTCTTTTTTTGAAATTTTTGTTTTGCCGTAGATCGGGTCTCACTGTTCTTGATCAACTCGGCTATAATGTTTTCCTTAACTTGAATGGTTTCTTGTATTTCTTTGATTTGCTTAAGCCTTCCTTCAATGGTGGCATTTAGTTTGCGTAGCTTCTTCTTTACACCTTGCAAAGCTGAATTCTTTTCGCCTCTCTCTTCATCCTTTGGATTCAAAAAGTCCTGTTCTTGTTGCAGATTTATGGGATATTCTTTCTTATCGAATTGCTCTCTTGTAGCCAATTGCTGTAACATGGCCATTTCAACACTGGACAATGCAGATCCCGGTTGTATAGAACATCGACGACCACGATTGGGACCCAATGATGGTTTCCTTTCATCCGTAGATTTTTCACAGGGACCATGTGAACTCTCCTGGGACTGCGTTATGGCTTTGGGATGGCTTGTCATAAAATCTTGGTATGCTTTTTGGATGACTTCATCTGTTTTCTTTTCAAAATCTTGCCAAAGTTTCTCAAATTTTTCTTGCAATGTAGTTTCTTGCATTTCCAAATCAGAACCATTTTCAGAATTCCGAGGAAGGGAAGTTTCCGGATCGCTAACATCGGGATCACTATCCTCTGTGGGCTCTTGCCCATCTTGCATGACACCCACTGAGTTTTCATCTTGTGTCGAATCACTGGTATTTAAGCAATCATCACATTCTTGTTTTTGTATTAACCACGATTCTATTTTAAGTTTTTCCTCCTCTCCTATGCCACTAGAGGATATGAGTCTAAAATATATGTAAGGAATTTAGAACAATCAAGAATATAGTTCATCTAATACTCACTTGGAAAGTAAATCTTCAGCATTAGCTACTAATTTGGACCATTGATGGGCAGAAAACTGTAAAGCAAATTGATCTTGCTTTTTCAAAGTCTCCGATTCAGGCTCCATCTTCATTTCTTCCTCGTCTTCATCCATTCTCTCGGAACCCACGTCCTCTTCCTCTTCTTCGGTGGCCAAAGTATTGTCATCAGTAAATGAATTAATGACCACAAAATTATGGACACATTGAACCTTAAAAGCAAATTGCATATTGGCCACTGTCTCATTTAGATCCTCTTCCCACGGTGATACACACACTATAACCAAGGTTTGGGCTCTTCCACCAAAAGAATCCTTTAGCATGGTGGTTAACATGGTATGATGATAGGGAACATTTTCGTAGCCTTGCACCATTAGAGCTGGATCAATGAGTGTGCTAACCACACATTCCAATGACTGTAAACCCAAATCCTTTGGCAAATATGAAGGCTGACCGAGGGCATTCTGCATGCAAATTCTTTCGGTGGCTCCCAAATCTGTGAAACTAGCCGTGGACAGGCGATGTTGTATTAATCCCTCTTTGGTTATCCATCTCTGCTCCAAAGTGATACTAAACAAAGAATGACCCATTTGCTTTTTGGTACTATTCAATAGCTTGTAACCCACTTGTAGCCAATGGAAGGCATCCTTTTTGGTCATACACTGTACACTGCCAACCCCAAAGACGTCACGTATAATTTCTCTACATATCTCTGTCCAGGTTATATTCACCACGTATGTTCTTTCGGGATGTTTATTAATATGCTGGAATATCTCGGCAACACAACGGGCAACCAAGCCTTGATTATCTTCCTCAGAGGGATCGTTGAAACCATTACCATATAAGGTATAAGTTTTACCACAGCTCTTTTGTCCATAGGCCACAACAGAGGCATCGAATCCCTCCATGAAGAGGCTCATTAAAGGTATAACCGTTTGATAGTAGATTTGACCCTGGGAACAATCCACCGGTAGGGCATGAGTAACAGGAAATGAATGAGGACCCACTTGGACAACATCCGGTGGATCTATACAACCGGGGGGTGGCAAACCTGGAAGACCTCCCGTGAAGGGTATAGATCTCACACAATATTTCCTATCCTTCTTGGCCTCTCTGTCTCCACTATCATTTCGTAGATCCTGTAAATTTCCATTGCTACACTCTATATTTTCTATTCCTTCCTCTAGTTTTTCTTCTTCTTCTTCTTGCAATCGCTTGGAACATATCCGAACTGCGACTTGTATAGGAATTTCCATTATATTTTAAAATCTCGTAAGATTTTACTAAAACTGAAAGTAATCCTTGCTATCCTCCCTTCTCTTCTTCGAGCCTAAACCTTACTCTACAAAATCTGAACTACGACTATTTTAAGGATACTGCAAAAAATATGGACAGACTTAAATAGGCCGTTAGAGGGTGGAAAGCAGGTACCTAAAATCTTACACCAATTACATGGATATTTTCCTTTATTTTGTTTTGCTTATTTGGCATTTATGGCATTCGTTTTTCAGTTTTTGGAAAAGACACTTTCGTCTCGATTACTTCAACTACCTGCAAATAAGCCACCTGGAGTCATAAGGCCAGAAAAAGAAGACACCATGAACACTCATACAGCAAACTTAGTTATAATGAAGAGATTTGTCTACTTATAGCCCTAATTGTTAATTTAGAAATTCTACAGGTCTATGTTGATCATTGCTCAGTGAAATGAAAAAAACCCTCTAAAAGTTGGCCATAAAATTACACGCCCTATAATTTTTGTGAAAATTTGACAAGAAAGGTAACAAATACATTTGCATTTTGATTTGAATTTTAAAATGTGCTTTCATACTTGTGGGAAATTTCAATTTAGTAATTTGTCAAATTCCATACGAATAATATTCATCTCGCGCTACATTTTTTCAAATTGAACATTAATAAATGATTTTTGGTAGGTCAAAACAAAAGACTTAAGACACAAACTTAACCTCACAAGCATTCAGTTTGTGTCTTAAGTCTAAGAGAAAAATATTTTGATTTGATCGATTTTCAAGACAAATAGTGATATAAATACCCATTCCATAGTAATTTCATTTTGCATTGTTTTAAAAATTACATTTTTTGTTATTCAAATCTCAAAGGAAAACAGCATAAATTTAAAGAGAGAAAAAGTAAACAAAAACTATTTAATAAAAAAAATATTTTTTGTTGAATTTTTTGAGAGTATGACTCGAGCTTTATAATATGTGGAGGACGACAAAGCACTGTGCAACATTTGGACAAGACCACTAAAATTAATTAAATGTAAGAAAAAGTATATAAAGTCTCTTCTCACGAATCTGAAAAAGGCTATACCAGCTACACCAATAGCATATACAAGGATACATAAAAAAACTCCTGACCCCAAATATATATGTGTCAATTATCAGGACAATGGCATCCATTTGAATTTCAATTACCCCTAATATAAGCCATAGCTTTTAATCAATCTCCTGGAGATTGTTTCTGGATTCACAATAAAGGTCCTTTGGAGGTGATATTTAAGAATCCTTTATTTTAAGCAGTTTTTGCAATATAAAAATTTTATAAGTTTACCGGGTATAAAGGTTAGATAAAATAATGGACATTTCCAAAAATGTTTGAAATTGTACTGACCCGTTTCTCGGCAAGCATGTCATAAACTTTTTGCTGGTGTTGCTTGAAACATCTTTACACAAAGGTAAAAACGGAAAAATAAAAATACTCAAAAACAACATCACAACTGAAGATCTAATACGAAATCAATGCAGCCGATGCTTAAAAGCCCATGTAAAATTCATTGTTTTTGTTCTCATCAATTGTGTACAAACATCAAATTGAAGGTATACGAAACATTCTAAGATAAATTATACAGCCAATCTTAAAATTTGTTCGTCATATTTATCTTTTTTATGTAATTTTTTGGCAATGAAAACCGACACATTTTTGTCGACGGCGGTTGACAAAATTTTACTTCTGTAGAAAATTTTGTAAAAAATGTATTTCTGTAGAAATTTTCGACTTTTTTTTAAATTTGGAAAAAAGTCGACTCTTTGAAAATTTAAGCGAAGCTCATAAGATTTCAACACGTGAATCAAGCGAGGCCATGAAATTTCGAAAAAAAGGTTGCGGCTTAAACGGATCAGCCTCTTGACGCCGAAGGCCAAGTATCGTTAAAAGCCGTTTTATCGCGATTTTTGCCGACAGCCGATTCTTTGGTCGAGCTCCTGAGTCTCAGTATAAAGAATTATTTTTTCATTGACTAATAAAAGAATTGCTATTTATGTGGCCTTAAATTATCAGTACCATGAGCTTTTATGACTTATATAATTTATTCAATTTAAGTTGAAAGAAATGATTCATTCAAAAAAAGTTAAGCAAAATGATTCCAACATTTGGATTGGAAGAGTTGTCTCACTAAAATGTATAAACAATGCGTCGGAGAAAAGCAATAGAGGAATAAAAAAAATAAGTCTTTTCTATCATTTCCTCCTAATGAATATGTTTTTAATTTGCAAAAAGGTAAGTTTTTTTACTCATGTTTGCTAACACAACCAATTAATGGTCATCAATCACTTTTAGCTTGATTATATGCCTTGTAGACTTTTCAACAGCAAATTTCGATACGAAACGTTTATTTGCTAACGTTCAAAACTGTATTAAATTTAGTCTTCAAAATTCCTAATTATTTTTTAAGTATTCCCTGTTGCTTTTATGTTGTTAAAGTATTTTATGTTTATTGTAAAGTAAAGGGATAATTCCGTTTTTTGGTAGTCTCTCTCCCCCTTCTCTTGTTTTGAGGGAAAAGCATTTGTTTAAATACACCAATTAGTTTGTATTTATTCGTTTTAAAAAGAAAGGCATTTATTTGAATATAATCATTATAAGTGAAGTGTAAGCTTATAGCATGTAATTTAAGAAGACAAAAAAAAGGATTATTGGTCTGATATAAAAATGATGATGAATATAAAAATAAAAATCAGGTCGATTTTTGATAATTTATGTTTTAACAAAACTAAAAAATAATATTTACAATTTTATTACTTAAGTTAATTTATCTATTTTTCAATTTTATGCCTAACGATCTCTACCAAAATGGAGAAAATAGATATTGCAAAAGAAATTATGAATAATACTCAATTTTTTTGTTTTAAGATTATTTTGAAAAATACTTAATTACTAGTTTTTGTATTAATTTCAAATGTATTAAGTGCTCCTAATTATTTAGTGTTTTTATAAAACATAAAAGTATTATGTTTTTTTTTTTAATTTTAATTAGTCTATATGAATTAAATTTAAGATTTTTCAAAAATTCATATGCAATTATGAAAAATAATCATTAATGATCAGTAAGAATATTTCCTGAGAATATTTAGTTTTAATAACATGTAGTTGTATTTAATTTTTACTAAAACATTTTTTCTACCAATTTCTATAAAAATATGTATTTCAGCATAACCTCTATCTAAATTCCAATTTTGGCAATGGATATAGAACTAAAACATTTTTTCCTCAATTTCTATAAAAATATGTATTTCAGCATAACCTCTAACTAAATTCCAATTTTGGCAAACAAATAATTTCATTACAATTTGATATCATTTCACAATCAATTTATTAAAATCTTTCCCGTATTGCACTAAACATTAAAACTTTTTTAATAGTAGAACTTTGTACAAAATACATTTTTGGACTTTGAAAAAATCAACTTTTCCATGTTTTGAAAAACTCGACGTGGCCTCAAACCACTCTACCTTTTTAGGGCCTGTTCAAAACCGAAACATTTTACTATGGTAGGATTTACTTTCTATGGTAGCAATTTCTTTAACAAATAATACCTTATTCACATTAGGATCGAAATCTACTAAAAGTGGATTTGAAATCCCTTTCTTATAAGGCAAAATACAGTTGAAATCTAGTTAAAGTGGATTTTGGAAGTGTAATGTGAATGAGGTATAACACTACTTTTGATTTGTTTTGAACAATTAAAACATGACAAGCGATGTGATGTCGTAAATGTCAAGAATTTTCAACAAATGTCAAATTTGGCTTCGAACTGGCCCTAAATATTCAAATATTACATAAATTCCTATATTATATCACTATAGTAATTTATCTTTAGTAAGTGAACACGATATATCTAACCCAATCAAATCTGAATTCCTCTGTGAAATTTTATTTATATACTAACCATACTTGCGTAAAACTCCATAATTTCAGATATTCTAAGATTACTTTCCATTGCTCAATTTCCTACTCGTTGTTTTTTTTTTTTTATTTAAATCCCTGTACTTCCGTTGTTTTAAACTGTATATTTTTTAAGTCTTTAGTTTAGTTGTGTAGTACTATAAAAATAATTAATCATATGCCATAAAAAATATATATTTTACGTGTATTTTCTCACACACAAAATAAATAAATATATGAATCAATGCAAAAAAACATTTTTGTAATCAATGTTATAGATACCACAATATAGTATATACAACAAATACACATCCCTTCAAATTATATAAAATAGTTTAAATAAAAAAGAAAATATCCATGAAAACAAATGTGTTTACGTTTAATTTTATCCAAAGTGGAAGGCTTGTTGTAATGATCCAATAGATGTCGATTTTTTACACATGAGTTTGAAGGTTAGAAGCCACTGAGACCACGGTTGCCACAGTTGGTAGAATTCTACCAAAAATGGTAGAATTTTTACTGTTTGGTAGATTTGTAGAATTCTTGGTGTTTAGGTAGATTTTGCAAAAAAAAAAAATGACAAAATTTTCTATAGAAGTCAAAATTTGGCAAAATTTTCTTTAGAAATTAAATTTTGACATAATTTTCTATGGAAATAAAATTTTTACACAACTTTCAACAAAACAAAAATTATGATAAAATGTTCTATAGAAATGTAAATTTTGAAAAAAAAATTCCATAGAAATGTAAATTTTGACAAAATTTTCTATAGAAATGTAAATTTTGACAAAATATTCTATAGAAATGTAAATTTTGACAAAATTTTCTATAGAAATGAAATTTTGACAAAATTTTCTATAGAATGTAAATTTTGACAAAATTTTCTATAGAAATAAAATTTTGACAAAATTTTCTATAGAAATGAAATATTATTGACAAATTTTCTAATAGAAATAAGAAATGTTGACAAAATGTCTATAGAACAAATGTTCGATAAATTTTCTATAGAAAACAAAATTTTGAAAAATTTCTATAGAAATAAATTTTTACAAAAAACTTTCTATAGAAATTAAAAATTTTGACAAAATTTTCTAATAGAAATAAAATTTTGACAAAATTTTCATCATAGACACAACACACAAAAAAGCGTCTATTTTTTTTTTTTACTGATTCAATCACGAGAATTAATTGATCATTAATTTAATTAATCACAATCACACAATCACAGTTTTAATTGGACATAGAAAAATTTCTTCATTAAAAAGCTAATTAACTTCATTAGCAAATTTCAATTAATTTTTTAATTGATTCAATTAAAAATTTAATTGATGTTGATGCAAAACTCAATTCATTTATTTAATTAAAAGGTAATATTTTCAATTGCTTTTTTATTGATTGTTTGACTTACATTTTTAATTAAAAAATACAAAAACTGTTCATCACTTTTTTGAACTGCCTTAGTCTTCCGAATTTGATTAAAAAGTTAATTGTATCAATTAATTTTTTAATTAAAAATTTTTAAATTTTCAGTCATTGACTTAATTAACTTAAATTTTCTATCTTGATTAAAAAATTAATTGTATCAATTAATTTATTATTTTCAATTCATTTCATTTTCATTTCAATTTCAAGTTCAATTAACTTTTTAATTGGAAATATTTTGGTGATATTTTTTTCTGTGAAAATTTTGACAAAATTTGCTATAGAAATAAAATGGTGACAAAATTTTCCATAGAAAAAAAATTGAACAAAATTTTCTATAGAAATAAATTTTTTACAAAACTTTCTATAGAAACAAAATTTTGAAAAAATTTTCTATAGGAATACAATTTTGAAAAATTTTTCTATAGAAATGTAAATTTTGACAAAATTTTCTATAGAAATGTAAATTTTGACAAAATTTTCTATAGAAATCTAAATTTTGACAAAATTTTCTATAGAAATGTAAATTTAGACAAAATTTTTTATAGAAATGTAAATTTTGACAAATTTTTTTATAGAAATGTACATTTTGGACAAAATTTTCTATAGAAATGTAAATTTTGACAAAATTTTCTATAGAAATGTAAATTTTGACAAAATTTTCTATAGAAATGTAAATTTTGACAAAATTTTCTATAGAAACACAATTTTGACAAAATTTTCTATAGAAATAAAATTTTGACAAAATTTTCTATAGAAATTTAAATTTTGACAAAATTTTCTATAGAAAAGTAAATTTTAACAAAATTTTCTATAGAAATGTACATTTTGACAAAATTTTCTATAGAAAAGTAAATTTTAACAAAATTTTCTATAGAAATGTACATTTTGACAAAATTTTCTATAGGAATGTAAATTTTGACAAAATTTTCTATAGAAATGTAAATTTTGACAAATTTTTATAGAAATGTAAGTTTTGACAAAATTTTCTATAGAAATGTAAATTTTGACAAAATTTTCTGTAGAAATGTACATTTTGACAAAATTTTCTATAGAAATGTACATTTTGACAAAATTTTCTATAGAAATGTAAATTTTGACAAAATTTTCTATAGAAATGTAAATTTTGACAAAATTTTCTATAGAAATGTTAATGTTGACAATACTTTCCATAGAAATGTAAATTTGGACAAAATTTTCTATAGAAAACAAAATTTTGACTAAATTTTCTATAGAAATACATTTTTTACAAAACTTTCTATAGAAATAAAATTTTGACAAAATTTTCTATAGAAATAAAATTTTGACAAAATTTTCTATAGACACAACAGACAAAAAAAAATATTTTCTGATTCAATCACGAAATTAATTGATCCAATTAATTTTTTAATTAATCACAATCACACAATCACAGTTTTAATTGGACATAGAAAAATTTCTTAATTAAAAAGCTAATTGATTCAATTTAAAATTTAATTGATGTTGATGCAAAACTCAAGTAATTTATTAATTAAAAAAGGTAACTATTTTCAATTGCTTTTTGAATTTAGTTTAGAGTTTTTATTTGGATTAAAATTATTGATTGTTTGAAATACATTTTTAATTAAAAAATACAAAAACTGTGCATCACTTTTTTGAACTGCCTTAGTCCTCCGAATTTGATTAAAAAGTTAATTGTATCAATTAATTTTTTTAATTAAAAATTTTAAAATGTTCAATCATTGACTTAATCAACTTAATCTTTCTATCTGGATTAAAAAGTTAATTGTATCAATTAATTTATTAATTGAAAAAATTTTCAACTTCAATTAACTTTTTAATTGGAAATATTTTGGTGATATTTTTTTCTGTGAAAATGTTGACAAAATTTTCTATAGAAATAAATGTTTTACAAAACTTTCTATAGAAATAAATGTTTTACAAAACTTTCTATAGTAATACAATTTTGACAAAATTTTCTATAAAAATAAAATTTTGACAAAATTTTCTATAGAAATAAAATTTGACAAAATTTTCTATAGAAATAAAATTTTGACAAAATTTCCTTTAGAAATAAAATTTTGACAAAATTTTCTATGGAAATAAAATTTAGCTAAAATTTTCTAAAAAACTAAAATTTTGACAAAATTTTCTATAGAAATAAAATTTTCTATAGAAAAAAATTGTGACAAAATTTTCTATAGAAATAAAATTTTGAAAAAATTTCTATAGAAATAAAAATTTAGC
>PGFW01032108.1:25873-44114 GCA_003123925.1 Haematobia irritans | reverse complement strand
TAAAAAAGGAAAAAAAAATTAACCTATTATTTGTCCAATAGATACCTAAACGCTGTAGCCCTCAGCTCCTGTTACCGCTTTTATCTGCACCACCGCAGCCACGTGCCCGCTGGCCAATGGGTACCTCGCGCCAAATGGCGAAACGTCCTCCCCAAAGCCATGCAATGGGTCGATGCGCTGAACAATTTACACGCTCGTCCCACCCATGAGGATGATGTTACCCTGCAAAACTTCAATCCTTTCCCCCATGGCTAAGCATGTGCTTATGGGCGGGTGAACATGGCCAAAAAATGAAACAAGTATCAAATTCGAGTGGCTTGGCACAGCTGGATTCTGGTTAATATGAACATTCCCACCAAAGCTTCCAAGCCGGACAACACAGCTGGACGACCCCTAATGATTGGACGTCTTACACACAGTTACCATCACACTGTTGAAAGGTACAACATTCACATCTCTGTACGTACATTCCCTATGGTGTGAAGAATGGCTACAAAGAATTCGAAACAGATTTAGTCATCACACAACACCATAACATGTTAAACGTAGGTCCACGCCTCCAAACACAGCAATTATAGGCATCTTTAGTAGTGATGGTTTTGCAACGACCCATTAATTACGTTGTTTAGAGATTATTATGTTTTTTCGACAGGAAATTGTATAATTAAAGAGTTTGTAACATTACACATGCTTAACGCCCAAATAAAACCTCCCCCATTTGATATTGATTCCGTGTGTTATCGGATAATTTCATTAAAAAAAAATAATAGTTATTAATGAATTGTATTAATGTAATATACATATAACTATGTCAATTAAAAAATAAAAAACAAGGAAATAAGCGCCATCTACGTGGAAGAAGACAAAGAACAACCTAAAAGACCTATGTTGGGGTCATTTGTGACCCAAAGCCACGGTTGCTACTCGAAGCAAAAATAAACCTACCAAAAATTATTGGAGAAATTTTTACTAAAAACTACAAACAAAAAAACTTAAGGAAATTTACCATTTCTGTAGAAGATTTTATTACAAAGCTTTCAATTTCCATTAGAAAATATTTTCCAAAATTTGTTTCTATAGAAAAATTTGTCAAAAATTTTATTCTAAAAATTTTAGTTCTATAGAAAATTTTATGTTAAACTTATATATTCTGTGGAAAATTTAGTCCAAAATGTTATATTCATATAGAAAATTTTGTCAAAATTTTATCTTTCTTAGAAAATTTTTGTAAAATTTTAATTTCTATAAGAAATTTATGTAAAAATTTTATTTCTAATAGAAATTATGTAAAATTTATATTTCTAATTTATAGGTAGAAAAATTTTATGTCAAAAATTTCATATATCTACAGGAAAATTTTGAATCAAAATTTTGACCTTACTATAAAAATTATTGTCAAAATTTAATTTTCATATAAAAGTCAAACATTATTTCTGTAAAAATTTTTAATTTTATATCTATTAGAAAATTTCGTCAAAACTTTATTTCTTAATTTAGTAAACATTTTTTGTACATAGAAAATTTTGTAAAATTTACTTCTACTAAAAAATTTTGGTCAAAATTATTTATTTCTAATAGGAAAATTTTGTCAAAATTTTATTTCTATTAGAAAATTTTGTCAAAATTTTATTTCTTAAGAAAATAATTTCTATCGAAATGTTTTTCAAATATATATTTCTATAGAATATTCGTTAAACCTTTTTCTATAGCAAATTTCGTAAGAAATATTTAATGAGTTGCAAATTTAATTTCGTAAATTTTGCAAAATTTCAAAATTATTTATTTTTTCTTAGAAAATTTTTGTCAAAATTTATTTCTATAAATATTTGCTAAAGATTTTATTTCTATAGAAAATTTTGTAAAAATTATTCTTGGAATTAATTAATTTGATAGAAATTATTGTCAAATTGTATTCCTATAGCGATTTTGTCTAAAATTTCATTTCTATAGAAAATTGTGTCAAAATTTTATTTCTATAGAAATTTCTCATTGTATCCAGAGAATGTTCTTTTATTTCTATAATTTGTAAAATTATTTTTTAAGAATTTTGTTCAAAGATTTTATTTTCTAGAATTTATCAAAATTTATTGTCAAAACATTTTAATTTATTTCCTATAAAATTTGTTGTCATTTTATTTTTTATAGAATATTTGTCAAAAATTTTATTTCTAGTAGAAAATTTTGTCAAAAATTTATTTCTGCTAAAATTTTGTCACAATTTTATTTCTAGTATAACATTTTGTCAAAAGTTTTATTCAAATTTTTATTCTTCAACAAAATTTATTAGTCATACAAAATTTTTTCATGATTTCCATAGAAAATTTTTGTAAAGTTTTATTCTTACTAGAAATTTTTCAAACACTATAAACATTTAGTCAATGTTCTATAGAAAAATTTTGTCAAATTTCATTTCTATAGAAAGTTTTGTCAATTTTTTCAAAAATTTTTTTTCTATAGAAAAAATTTATTCAAATTTTTTTCTATAGAAAAATTTTGTCAAAATTTTATTTCTATAGAAACTATTGTCAACATTTTATTTCTATAGAAAATTTTTTCCAAAAATTTCATTTCTATAGAAAATTTTGTCAAAATTTTATATCAGGATTTTGATTACACTTTGGGGATGTTTTGAAGGTAATCACGAATTAAGCTATTTTTCGCTTCTATTGATATATAGCTCTTTTATATATACCCTCCACCATTAGAATGGGGGGCATATTAATTTTATCATTCCGTTCTGTAACACCATCGGGAAAATATCTGTCTAAGACCCTATCGTAGAAGTACATATATTCTGACCGTGGTTTGAAATTTTGAGTCGATCTGCTAGTGTCCATCCGTCCGTCTGTCTGTCCGGCTGTCTGTCTGGACTTCCGTCTCCGTCTGTGCGAAATCACGCTAACTTCCCGAACGAAACAGAGTCTATAGGCTTGAAACTTGACCACAAGTAGTTGTTATTGCAATGTAGAAGGAAGAGACAGATTTCATCGCGATCCGTTGAAATTTGTACGTGGCTGTAATATATGAGTCTCTAACAACCCATGCAAAAATTTGTTCATAATCGGTTCATTACATTTTATATAGCCCCCATATACGACCGATCCCCAGATTTGACCTCCGGAGCCTCTTAGAGCGAGGCAAAATTCATTCCGTTTGGTTGAAATTTTGGTACGTGGTGTTTAGTATGATGGCCGCTAACAGCCATAAAAAAATTTGGTCCATATCGGTCCATAATTTATATATAGCCCCTGTGGAACATCCACGCTAAACATCCCAACGAAACAAGCCTATAAGGCTTGAAATACTTGGCCCAACAAGTACTTGTTATTGATGTAGCGTCGAATAGATATTGAAAATTGGCTATATGGGACCACGTTTAGTTATTTAGCCCCCACTATAGACCGATCCCCAGATTGACCTTCAAAGCTCTCTTAGAGGAAGCAAAATTCATTCCGATCCCGGTTTTGAAATTTTGCGTACGTTGGTTGTTAAGTAATATGCCGCTATCAGCCATGAAAAAAATTGGTCCATATCGGTCCTAATTATATATACGCCCCCATATACACGATCCCCAGATATTATGACCTCCGGAGCTTCTTGGAGGAGCAAAATTCATCCGATCCACTGCAAAAATTTTGGTCAATATCGTCCATAATGTTATATAGCCCCGCATAATAGACGATTCCCCAGAATTTGACCTTCGAAGCCTCTTAGAGGAGCCAAAACTTCATCCGATCCGCGCTTGAAATTTTGGTACGTGGTGTTTAGTATATGGGCCCTAACAGCTATGAAAAAATTGGTCCTACGGTCCATAATTAAATATAAGCCCCCATATAAACCGATCCCGCAAGATATGACCTCCGGAAGTTCTTTAGGAGGAGCAAAATTCATCGACTCCTGCAACAAAATTTGCGTCATATCGGTCCATTAATGTTATATTAGCCCCCATATTAGACCGATCCCCAAGATTTGACCTCGAGACCTCTTAGAGGCAGCAAATTCATCCGATCCGGTTTGAAATTATTGGTACGTGCGTGTTAGATATCATGGCCCTACACAGCTATGAAAAATGTCCATATCCTCGTCCATAATAAATATAGCCCCCATATAAACGCGATCCCCAGATAATGACCTCCGGAGCCTCTTTGGCAGGGAGCAAAAATTTCATTTCGATCCGGTTGAAATTTGGTACGTGTGTTGTATATCCATACAACCGCTAAAAAACCATGCCAAAAATTGGTTCATATGAGTCTATTAGTTGATATTATAGCCCCCATATATACCGATCCCCAGATATGACCTCCGAAGCCTCTTGGAGGGAGCAAAATTCATCGCAATCCCGGCCGTTAGTATGTGGTTTCTAACAACCATGGAAAATTGGTCCATATCAGGTCCATAATATATATAGCCCCATATAAACCGGATTCCCAGAGTATTTGCACCTCCGAAGCCTCTTGGAGGAGCAAAATTCATCACGATTGCGCGTTGAAATTTGGCTACGTGGTTGTGTTAGTATATGGCCAGCTATAGCTATGAAAAAAATTGATTCATTATGATCTATATTATATATATAGGACGATCGCCATTCACACAAAAATTCGTCCAAATATCGCCCAAAAACAATCTACCAAATTTATTTCTATTAGAAAATTTTGTCAAAATTTATATTACTATAGAAAATTTTGTCAAAATTTTAACTCTATTAGAAAAATTTTGTCAAAATTTTATTTCTATAGAAATTTTGTTAAACTGTATTATATACGTATTTAATCGGCCTTTTTTGTTTAATAGTATAATTCCGGTATGGACCTAACAATTTAGAGACGTGTTAGAAGTTTTTAAGATACCTTGCCATCGGCCAAGTAACTTCGATTGTGGATGACAGTCTTAGTAGAAGTTTCTACGCAATCCATGGGGAGGGTACATTAGATTCGGCCTGGCCGAACTTACGGCCGTATATACTTGTTAGGACTTGTATTTAACCCTTAACAACCAGAAAAAATTCTTACGTCTTAAAATGTTGACCGTTCTATGAAATTAAATTTGTTGCATTTGAAACATCATAAAACTATTTTTAAAAATTTGTTTTTCCGGAAAATTTGTAGGTACTTCTGATTAATTGAAAATCAAATTTTGACCAAAATTAAAAAAGAGAACTACAAATTGGAGAATAATTATATTTAAAAGAGAGTAAAGTTAATGCTGATAAAAAATCTGTGTGTATCTTTTTTAATGGCACTTGTATTTTTTTAATTACAAGCACTATTAAAAAAATATATTTTGTTTTTTGAAAAAAATTGTATATTTTTTTCCGAATTTCAGATTCGGCCAAGCCGAATATTAAATCTTCTCTTCCTCTCTTTCAATAATAAGTAAACATATAATTCATTCTGTTTCGTTATTTTATTGTAAATCACCTTTTATTGTTATTTTCTATTGATTTTGTTTTTTTATTGTAGACATATTTTTGATTATTGTAAAAACATAAGGATATACAAAAACAATTATTGTTAATAGTTTATTAGGCATATCAACAATTCCATTTTAGGAAATTCTAAACTATTTGCTTTGTTTAAGGACAATAATTAGAAAAACAGGGTGTAAAGTAAAATACAATTATCATAAATGAGATTAAAATTTATTGCCATAGAAATAATAATAAAAAAACTTAACATAAAAAAATTATACAAAATTAAAAACAAAAAAAAAAATGTATTGCCACTAATTGTTGGGTGTTTATGTGAGTTTTTTCCACAAATTTTAAAGACAACGTATATTTTAATAATTATATAAAAAAGTGTTAAATTACTTAATAGTCATATAAACATAAAATTTGATCTTAATTATTGGACTTTATAAACACAAAACATAAATTATTATAATAAAAAGAGATGAATATATATTTTTTGTTTTGTTAATTTTTTTTTGTAATATTCGTTTCACTTGGTTTTTGTTCTAAATGATAATTCCCGGTTTATTTGAGTTTAAATGTGCGATTATTTTTTCCGGTCCTGTTTTTTTTTGTTGATTTATGAATTATGCAATTTCATTTAATTTATTTAAATATTTTATCTAGATTTTTCGTTTAGTAATTTTTTTGTTTTGATTTTTTTTCTTCTTATTGCGTAGAAAAAAATTAGAGGATTCTTTTATCTAGAGAGCCAGTTACAGAAAAGTGGTTTTTATCTATGGACACTTTGAGTAGGAGCTTGAGTTTGAGGAATAAGGTTGTGTTGTTGTTGTTGTTATTAAGTATAGGATTTCCGGTTTCTGTTTTTCTGTACTCATAATTTCCTTATACTCCTATCTGCAGCTGCAGAATTAAGTTTTGATCTGTAAAATAAAAATTATTATTAAAAATATTTTTATTATATAAAATAATTTTTATTTGTGATTAAAATGAAACACTTAAATAATTGCTTTTAGCAATTAAAGCCATAAAAAAATTTTAGCAAGGGGAAAAGTGTTATAAAACCAGCCATTAGGTGAGAGGTAAAAGGCAAGAGAACAAGGAGTTTGTCTATTTATAATTATACAAAATATATTAAGTATTAAAAAAAATATATATTAATAAAAAAGGGTAAAAAAATATAAAACAAATTTATATTCAAAATGTAAAAAAAAATATTAATAATAAAACATAAATACAAATTTTTACACTGAAAGAAGAATTTTCCTTTCTGAGAAACTAAATTTTAGATAAGCGATGATTTCTTTTGACGCTATAAAATTTACTTTAAAAACAAATAAAGTCCACTAAAGACATCAGTTGAAACGTTTGTCTTAAATTCATGTGTAATTGTTCTTAAAGAAAATACTTTAAAACAAAGGGGAATTTCGTTTGTCTAAAATTTCGTTCTGGGGGAAGAGTTTTTTCTTTGGTTGTATATTTCGTTAAAATATCACATTTGTTTTATTTACATAAAAATATGCATTAATTACAGATTTCTTTCAATACATATAAAAGAAAATAACCAACATTAACGAGATTCCTACTGTTCCTATCTACTATCTAGCTAAACCGCAGGAAACGAGTTTGGAATCTTTGAATGTTATAAATAATTTCGGGTATATTTGCTCTAAAAGAAAATACTTTTCATTTGTAAAAATTTCGTTCTGTTTATATTGAGACACTGGGAAAAACTAATATCAATAATAGGAAAAAGCTAAAGAGATATTATTTTGAATCATCCAGTATTTCGGCAGTAAGCATAACACTCTTAAAGTTGCCAAACACCTCGTCATTCAATTAGTAAAGCTCATGATAGATTGACGAGATTCCTACAGTCCCTATCTACTATCTGGCCAAACCACTGCGAAAGGACCAAACTTGGAATCCATGAATTTTATCATAATTTCGGGTATAATTGCTCTAAAGGAAACTACTTTACGTTTGTCAAAAATTTCGCTTCGTTTATATAGACACACTGGGAGAAATAGTATTCACTTTTCCCAATCACAATTCACTAAAAATAATTAAGAAAATGCTAAAGAGATGTTATTTTGAATCATCCAGTATTTGGGCAGTAACCATAACACTCTTAAAGTAGCCAAATACCTCGTCATCCAATTAGTAAAGCGCATGAATGGATTAACGAGATTCCTACAGTCCCTATCTAAACCACAGCGAAAGGGCCAAACTTGGAATCTATGAATTTTATCATAATTTCGGGTATATTTGCTCTAAAGGAAAATACTTTACGTTTGTCAAAAATTTCGCTTCGGTTATATAGACACACTGGGAGAAATAGTATTCACTAAAAATAATTAAGAAAATGCTAAAGAGATGTTATTTTGAATCATCCAGTATTTGGGCAGTAACCATAACACTCTTAAAGTAGCCAAATACCTCGTCATCCAATTAGTAAAGCGCATGAATGGATTAACGAGATTCCTACTGCCCTTATCTAATATCTAGCTAAATCACAGCGAAGAGAATGAACATGGAATCTTTAAATCTTATCATAACTTCGGGTTTATTTGGCTCTAAAGGAAAATACTTTACGTTTGACAAAAATTTCGTTCCGTTTACATGGAGGCACTGGGAGAAAAAGTATTCACTAAAAATAATTAAGAAAATGCTAAAGAGATGTTATTTTGAATTATCCAGTATTTGGGCAGTAACTATAACACTCTTAAAGTAGCCAAATACCTCGTCATCCAATTAGTAAAGCGCATGAATGGATTAACGAGATTCCGACTGTCCCTATCTACTATCTATCTAAATCACAGCGAAGAGAATGAACATGGAATCTTTAAATCTTATCATAATTTCGGGTTTATTAGGCTCTAAAGGAAAATACTTTACGTTTGACAAAAATTTCGTACCGTTTAAATAGGGACACTGGGAGAAATAGTATTCGCTTTTCCCAAATATAATTCACAGAAATTACAGAATGAAAAAGCCAAAGAGATGTTATTTTGAATCATCCTGTATTTGAGCAGTAACCATAACACTCTTAAAGTAGCCAAATACCTCGTCATCCAATTAGTAAAGCGCATGAATGGATTAACGAGATTCCCACAGTCCATATCTACTATCTGACTAAACCACAGCGAAAGGACCAAACTTGGAATCTATGAATTTTATCATAATTTCGGGTATATTTGCTCTAAAAGAAAATATTTTTCATTTGTTAAAAATTTCGTTCCGTTTACATAGAGATACTGGGAGAAATAGTATTCGCTTTTCCTAAATATAATGCAAAGATATTAATTAAGAAAATGCTAAAGAGATGTTATTTTGAATTATTCTGTATTTCGGGATTAACTACGCGATTCTCCTAAGTCTTGTCATTTAATTAGTGTCGCACATGACTGGATTATCGAGATTCCTACTGTCCCTATATACTATCTAGCTAACGCACAACCAAGGGATTGGACTTGGAATAATTAATGGAAGAAGATCCTGTTGAGATAAATGCTTTAATTAATTTCTGGTTTATTTCCTCTAAAATAAATCACTTTACGTTTGTCAAAAATTTCGTTGCGGAGGAAAGATTTTTTTCTGGGTATAGGGCACATAGTTTAGTAGATATAAGCAAAACAAATTTTTCATATACCAAATTTCGATTTTTTCAGTATTTGCATGGAATTTTAGTTTTTTTTTTGAGGTGATCTCGGACCAAGCTCCGTTTCGGCCTACAATGCTTAGTTTGGGAGATATGACTAAAATAAGTTTTTCATATAAAAAATTTTCATTTTTTCTTTACAATCTGATTTTTGGGCGAGATCATAAATTGTGATTAACCATTGGCTTAGGATACAGAGTTTAGAACAATATGAGCAAATTAAGATTTTTGATATAAAAAAAATTGACGATGTTTTCCAATTTGGAATAGAATTTTCCGATTTGTTTTTGTGCTGATTCATAGGAGATATGAGTAATAAAAAATTCGATCATAAAAAGAATGAAAAAATTTGTTAAATAACAAAAAAAAAAAAAACAAACAATCATAAAGGGTTGATTTTGAGGCTAGGATTTTCATGCATTAGTTATTTGACAGTCTGATCACGTGGGGATTTCAGGACATGGGTGTCAAAGAGAAAGTGATGCCTCAGTAGCTTTGACATTCATTCAATGAATGTACGAACGATCTGCCAACAACGTTGAATTTTCAGGTGAATGGGCCCCCTAGAAAAGTTGGACAAGAAAATCCCTTTTTATATCGACAAATTTTGTTCACGATGGCCGGCTCATTTCTGTTGAATGCTACGTTAAATAAGCCAAAATTGCCCGCATTTGGAGTGATGAAGATGGCAACCAGAAGCCGTTCAAAGAACTGCCCATGCATTCCCGCGAAAAAATGCACTGTTGGTAGTGTTGGTTTTGTGACGCTGGTGGAATCGTTGGGACCGCTATTTTCAAAGATGCTTGTGGGACGCAACGTTCACGGTGAGAATGGCCGACGCTATTTCCGCGTTCGTTACTACCGCTTAATAGAACTTTTTGTTCGCTCAACAAACACGAAGAACCACCCTCGGAATTGGTTGACATGTGGTTTGCAACAAGAATGGCCGCCTACCCATGCCACACACGCTCGCGCATTCTATGCCTTTTTTGAGGGATAAAACATTCGGGGGGGAGACAATCTTCATCGTCAAGAAATGCGACCGCGTAAGTTTGGGCCACCAAGGATCCATGCGCATTTGACGCTGCTTTTAGACTATTTTCTTGGTCGGGCGCTACGTCAAGTCTGAAGAGTCCTACAGAAAATAAGCCTAGCCAACTCTTTCCAGCTTGGAAGATCAAAACAATTCGAAGAAATTCGGGCTATGCCGGCCGAAATGCTCGAAAAAGTTGCCCAAAATTGGACCTTTGCCCGAGATGGACCACCCCTAAGACGCAGCCGCGGTCAAAAACATTTTAAATGAAACTTATCTTCAAAAAGTAAATGTCGGATGGACCAATCTAACGTTTCAAATAAAGAACCGATGAGATTTTTGCAAAGATTTTATTGCGGTCTTGTGTTAAAACAAAAAAGTTATCAGCCTTAACAAATCACCCTTTAGTTAAATTTTTTTTCATATAAAAAAAATTTCATATATTAAAACATTTTTTTGTGTCCATATCAAAAAATTTTTTTTAAATCAAAAAAAAAAAAAAAACAAATTTTTTTTCTATAAAAAAATTTTTCACCCTATAAACATTTTTTTGGTGTTTCATATTCAAACAAAAAATTTTTTTTCGTTTGGATGGGAGCTTTGGATGTCATAGTTTTAAGGCAGGATATGAGCCAAGAATACGTTTTTAATATAACAAATTTTCGGCTGTTGTTCAGATTTGGAAATTAAAAATAAAAATTTGTGATTTAGCACAATTTTCCAATTCTGGATAGTAATTTTTCGTTTTTTTTTTGCGGACTGACTTCCGGCACAATTAAGCTCCTTTTCGCTCGTAGTTTGGAGCATATGAGGAAAAAAAGAATTCATTATAAAAAAAAGAAAAAAAAAAACTTCAAATCAAAATAAAAAAAATTCATTTAATTTTTTTTTCACGATATATTTTTTTTTTTCATATAAAAATCTTTTTCCATAAAACATTTTTTTTGTTCATGATCAAAAAAAAGTTTTTTTCATTTGATGGAGCTTTGGCACGCATAGTTTAGGAGATATGAGCAAATAACATTTCATTAATATAACATATTTCGGTCGTTTGTCAGGATTTGGAGACATAAGTTTAAAACATGAAAAAATCCCTATATTTCTAATGAACTTACTAAAAATATATTTAAATACAGTCTCATATGCCAGACGATTCTGAGCAAAAACAATTATGGAAGTTTTTCCACACAATCATCCCGGGCATGCTATATCAATTTGTTCCTTCTAGGAAAATTTTAAAAAAAAAACTCATCACTGGCTAGATTCTTAAGTCTGTATCTTTATTTTTATGAAAGCTTTTTGTGAGAAATTTACTACAACGTATACGCACCATAAGGTTCTGTACATAAACACATTTTTTATCATTTTGTTAACTATATAAAAATTGATTTTCTATAAAAACAAATAATTTTGATTTAAATTTTTCTCTAATCTCAATTAGGCGGGGTCGTGGATAAATAGAAGTTTATGGTGCAAAATGTCTCTCTTTCTTTCTTCTTTTTACTCGGGAAGAGTTTTTTCTTTGGGTGTATATTTCGTTAAAATATCACATTTGTTTTGTTTACATAAAAATATGCATTAATTACAGATTTCTTTCAATACATAATGAAAGAAAGTGAACAACATTAACGAGATTCCTACTGTTCCTATCTACTATCTAGCTAAACCGCAGGAACGAGTTTGGAATCTTTGAATGTTATAATAATTTCGGGTATATTTGCTCTAAAAGAAAATACTTTTCATTTGTAAAAATTTCGTTCTGTTTATATTGAGACACTGGGAAAAATAATATCAACCTTTCCCAAATATAATGCACAGAAATTAACTAGGAAAAAGCTAAAGAGATATTATTTTGAATCATCCAGTATTTCGGCAGTAACCATAACACTCTTAAAGTTGCCAAACACCTCGTCATTCAATTAGTAAAGCCCATGATAGATTGACGATATTCCTACAGTCCCTATCTACTATCTGGCCAAACCACTGCGAAAGGACCAAACTTGGAATCCATGAATTTTATCATAATTTCGGGTATAATTGCGGGTAAATTTTCTATAAAGGAACTACTTTACGTTTGTCAAATTTTCGCTTCGGTTATATAGACACAACTGGAGAAAATTAGAATTCACTTTCCAATCACAATTCACTAAAAATAATTAAGAAAATGCTAAAGACGATGTTTATTTGAATCATTAGTATTTGGGGCAGTAACTATAACACTCTTAAAGTAGCCAGAATACCTCGTCATCCAATTAGTAAAAGCGCTATGAATGGGATTAACGAGATTCCACTGTCCCTTCTACTATCTAGCTAAATCACAGCGAAGAGAATGTAGAATGGAATCTTTAAATCGTTATATATTCGGGTTTATTGGCTCTAAAGGAAAATACTTTACGTTTTACAAAATTTCGTTCCGTTTAAATAAGGGCACTGGGAGAAAAGTATTCTTTTCCTAATATAATGCACAGAAATTACAAAAAAAACTTAAAGAGATGTTATTTTGAATCATCCAGTATTTGGGCAGTAACCATAACACTCTTAAAGTAGCCAAATACCTCGTCATCCAATTTGTAAAGCGCATGAATGGATTAACGAGATTCCTACAGTCCCTATCTACTATCTGGCTAAACCACAGCGAAAGGGCCAAACTTGGAATCTATGAATTTTATGCATAAATTTCGGGTATATTTGCTCTAATAAGAAAAATATATTTAGTTAAAAAATTTCTCGTTTTATATAGAGAACACTGGAGAAAAGTATTCGTTTTCTTCCAACATAATTAGCAAAAAAATATGAACCAGATAATAAAGCGAAAGAAATTTTATTTTGAATTGTATCTGTATTTCGGGATTAGACTAGCTGATTCTCCTAAGTCTTGTCAAATTTAATTAGTGTCCGCACATGACTGGATTATCGGAGATTCCTATCTGACGCCAATTACTATCTAGCTAACGCACAAGGGAACGTGATTGGAATAATTAGGAAGAAGATCCTGTTGAGATAGATATCTTAATTAATTTCGTGGTTATATTCCTCTCTAAAATAAAACACTTTACGTTTGTTCAAAATTTCGTTGCGGAGGAAAGATTTTTTGGTAATAGGACAGAATTTAGTAGATATAAGCAAAACAAATTTTCATATACCAAATTTCGATTTTGCAGATTTGCATGGAATTTTAGATTTTTTGAGGTGATCTCGGACAAGCTCCGTTTCGGGGCTACATGCTTTAGTTTTAGGAGATATGCATAAAATAAGTTTTTTGCATATAAAAATTTTAATTTTTTACAATTTGGATTTTTGGGCGAGATTATAATGGAACTTAATTTCGCTTTAGGATACAGAGTTTAGAAAAATATGAGCAAATTAGATTTTTATAAAAAAAAATTGACGATTTTTTCCAATTTGGATAGAATTTTTCGATTTTTTGGGCTGATCCAATTAGGAGATATTCCGAGTAATGAGGAAATCATATAAAAAAAGAAAAAATTTTTAAATTAACAAAAAAAAATCTTATCATATAAATTTTTTTTATTCATATAAAAAAAATTTTTTATATAAATCTCATAACATTGTTTGTTCATATCAAAACAAAATTTTTTTTTTTTTTCGATTTGGATGGAGCTTTGGATGCGATAGTTTTAGGAGATATGAGCAAATACGTTTTTAAGATATACAATTTCGGTGTTGTCAGGAGTTGGAATTAAAATAAAATTTCGATTTTTATCACAATTTGGATTTTTGGGCGAGATCATAAATGGAACTTAATTTCGCTTTAGGATACAGAGTTTAAAAAATATGAGCAATTAAGATTTTTATAAAAAAAATTGCGATTTTTTCCCAATTTGAATAGAATTTTTCGTTTTTTTTTTGGACTGATCACCAATTAAGCTCTTTCGCTTAGTTTAGGGAGATATGAGAAAAAAATCTATAAAAAAAGAAAAAAAATTAATAAAAAAAAAAAAAACAAAATTCATTAATATTTTTTTAATTCATATAAAAAATCTTTTTCCTATAAAACATTTTTTTTGTTCATATCAAAAAAGTTTTTTTTTTTTCCATTTGGATGGAGCTTTGGACGCATAGTTTAGGAGATATGAGCAAAATACATTTTTAATATAACAATTTCGGTGTTGTCAGGATTTGGAGAATAAGTTTAAACATGAAAAAATCCCTATATTTTCTAATGAATTATAAAAATATATTTAAATACAGAGATTCTGAGCAAAAAAATTATGGAAGTTTTTCACAAACATCCGGGAATGCTATATCATTTGTTTTTGGAAAATATTCATCACTGGCTAGATTTAAGTCTGTATTCTTTATTTTTTTATGAAAGCTTTTTTAGAAATTTATACAACGTATACGCACCATAGGTTCTGTACAAAACATTTTATCATTTTGTTAATATATAAAATTGATTTTTATAGAAAACAAATAATTTTGATTTAAATTTTCGTTAATCTCAATTAGGTATAAATAGAAAAAGTTTATGTGTGCGGCCAAAAATTGGGAGCTGTCTTCAAATGTTATGAGAGTATTTCAGAGGCTCCCAGCAAAAAATTTATGGAAGTTCTTTCACAAACATCGCGGGTTGCTATATCCATTTTCTTTTTTGAAAAAATATTTGATAAAAAATTCATCACTGGCTAGATTTAAGCATGTATTCTTTATTTTTTTATTCACAATAAGAGAAATATACCAAGCTGCTTTTATGGAAGCTCCTTTAAAAATTCAAACAACGTATACGCTCCATAGGTTCTGTACAAAACATTTTACCATTTTGTTATTATATAAAATTGATATGAGAAAACAAACATTTTTGATTTAAATTTTCATTAATCTCAATTAGATACAAATAGAAAAAGTTTATGTGTGCAGCCAAAAATTGGGAGTTGTCTTCAAATGTTATGGGAGTATTTTGTGGCAAACATTAGAAGCAAATAACATGCTATTAATATTGAGAGCAAGGAGAGAAAACGTAGACAAAAACAAAAACAAATGTAACGCAACACGCTGAGTTTTTTTTTCAATAGCATGCAAATGAAATACTGCTTACCTATAGTTTTCAATGAAATGGGTTTAAATCACTTGAAAATATTATACCTATTTCGGGGGAGAAAAACGCCACGACATTGTTTCATCCTGAATATTGTAGTTCACATAAATTTCGGGCTATACTCGTTTGTTTATGAAAATTTTTATATTGTGTTTTCTATTCAAATAATCATTTACAATAGTAAATTTAAATATTTAAAAGCTTTGAGAGAGAAAAATGGAAGCTTGACATAAATTCTATTAACGATATTTTTTCTATATTTAGCTCTTTCATTGCTGAGCCCATTCATCCTGTTTTTGAAATCAATATTATATTATTTGAAATGTTAAGTAATAATACAAATAGTTAAGTAGTATAGATAACACATACACAAAAAAAAACAAATACATTGTTATGATTTTTTGTTTTATAAAAAAGCAAGAGCATTATGAGAAAATGTTATATAAGCTTGATATAAGCAATTATTTGATGAAGAGAGACTAATTATGAAAATAAACTCAAACTCTTATGCAAAATTTAACAATATTAGCAAAGCTTTTGTCATAATTAAAATAAAAGTTAACCAAAAGCAAATTATAATAATAAAAAATTTAATTCTTACCTATTGCTATTCATTTAGAAACCAATTTATTGAAGATTAATTAACTTGAAAAAATTAATTTTATTTAAGTTTTTAGGGTTATGACCAAAACAAAATAACTACACCTCAAGATTTAGCCAAAAAAAATCTTACAATTTCCAAAAAATTTCCATTGTCGAGTCGAAATTTACATATGATATAGTTAGTTTCCTCAACCCCACCCTACAAGATGGATTAATAGACACGTTATTAAAATTAACGAGGGATATTTGATCTATGAAATATACTTAATTTTTTTATAAGATATTGTCTCAGAATTTATGTTTATTTATACGTAATCATAATAATGTTTTTCAAATTATTTCTTCTTCCAAATAATACAAAATGAACAATTCAATTTCCATTTCTGATATAATTCATTTTACATCATTTTTCTTTAACAATAAAGTTAATATTTTTACATAATTATTTTATTTTTTTAACTCAATATTTTTTTATAATCCCAAACAATCATTTTTATTTTTAATCAATAAATAAGATTGCAATTCTTAAATTGTCTAACATACTGATTTAACTTTGGAATAATTAACTTTATGATTCCTTTCACTTGCCACTAAAATAAGTTGTGAGTTTGTAAGCCAATGAATTTTGTTTGGTTTAAATTTATGTTTAACTCATTTAATTTTTACCTAAAATGTTAAAATTTTGTAATAAGATTCATTTCTTTAAAAACTTTTCCGCATAATGAAATTGAAATTCTACAAAAATTTTGCTCAATGAATTCGATTTTGTTCCAATAATAATGTCATTAAATAGTTCGTTTGTTTTATCCCAAAAAAGAAGGTTTATACAAAATTGGAGTAAATATTTACATGACTTTTCTTTTTTTTAAATCTCAAAAAATCCATGTCTATATAAAAACATTAATTAAATTAAAATATTTAATTGAATTGCAAAAAAAGACTTGATTAAAAATAATTACAAGACGATGAAGAAAGCTCATCAGAAAAAAATATTGAGATTTTTTCTTTCTCTTTGATTTTTTTTTTTTTTTCGTTTTTTTTTTTTTTTCTTGTTTCTTTAATACGAAGTTTAAAATTAATTTCTACACTACAGTGCAAACAAAGCTTACATTAAATTAACCAACGAAACAATTCTCAAAATATAATGAACATTTTCGTTCAAGAATTGTTTTCTATTATTTTGAATATTTTTGAAACATTTTTGTTATGTCAACAAACATATATTCGTTCTTCGCAATTTATAATGTAATTCTCTTTGTATTAATTTTCCAACAAATGTACACATAAAAAAAATATACCAATATTCTTAATTGTTATAAATTTTTATTGAATAAAAAAATTCATTAAAAATTTAATTGTATTGAACAAATTTTTAATTAAATAAAAATCAATCACATAAAAAATTGATATTAATTAATTTGTTGTATTTTAAAATATTCAAATTTATTAAAATTCATTAAAAAATTTTAATTGGATTTTTTAATCAAAATAAAAACTCAATCAAAAATTTTAATTTTTTTATCAAATAATTTTTTAACTCAGTATTTTAAAAGTTTATTTTTGTTTCTAACAAATTTTAATTAAAAAATTATCAATCACAAAAATAATTGTTAACTTAATTAGTCGTTTGTAATTAGAAATAAATTAAATTTAATTAAAATTTCATTAAAATTAATTGATTTTTATCAACATAAAAAATCAATCACAAAAAATTAATTATACAATCATTTTTCTTAAATGATAATTTTGAATTTTTTTATTTTGAATTTATGATTGTTGAACAAATTTTTTAATTAAAATAATAAATCAACCACAAAAAATTAATTTTATTAAATAATTTTTTTTTTAATTTAAAATAAATTAAATTAATTAAAATTTAATTTTATTAAAATTCAATTAAAATTTAATCTATTTTTCAAATCAAAATTACCAAATCCGCCAATACAAATAATTTATTTTATCAATTACTTTTTAATTTTATTTTTAAAATTATTTTTTCTGTGTTCTATTTACAATTTTTCATAAGTTATTTTATATAATAAAAAAATAGTCAAAATATATCATCATTCACTTATATAATAATACAAAAACCTTCTACATTAAAATCGACAAATAATTATATCTTCATAAACTCATTAAAATTATAAAAAAACTAAATAATTTTTTAATATTTTTTTTTTTTTTTTATAGGTTTACTAATTAAGAGAAAATTGTTCTAAATATTTTTATTTAAATTTATAAAAAATTAAATTTAATTAAATTTTAAATATATTTTCTTTTTTCATTTATTTTATATTAAACTTAAATTTTAAATCACTTTTTTTAACCTAACCGAGTCCCTTTTTGTTTTTTCTTGTATAATAATACAACGTGATTAAATTTTTTTTAAAATATAAAAAAAATAAATAAATAACAATATAGTTAATATTAATTATATTTATATGAAAGAAAATATAGAAATAAAAAATTAAAAAACAA
>PGFW01032096.1:0-10407 GCA_003123925.1 Haematobia irritans | reverse complement strand
AATTTAATAAAACAAATAAAAACGTTATTCTTTTGTTACAGTTGTGTGTGTCTTTTCGAAAAGTTGAAATTTTTATAACCAAAAGATTTATTTTATTCTTAAACCAAAGTTGAAATCGTTTATATTAAGCGCTGTTGCTTTCTGAAGAACGAAAGACTTTACTCCGTAAATAGATTTATTTTAAAATTTCATAGTAAAAATTTATATACAAGGTAGCTAATATGTTGCATTACATAAGTGAAGCGCTATATTATCAATATCAAATATCAAATTTTAAAGGGTGATACGGTCAAAATTTGGTCAATATAAACAATAATAAACTTTCAAATTTTGCATTTTAAAAACCTGAACACCCCTCATTTTGAAGGTATGTGTGGTGTAGAAATGTGCTCCTATTTTGATTTTGGAATTCACGTCTTCAGTTGTCAAAATGCCGTCCAGCAAAAAGAGGCAGCGTATCAAAATTTTGCATCAGCGCAATCGCGAAAATCGCACGCAAAGCTTGGCAAAATCGCTAAAGGTGGGTTTGCCAAGTCAACCGTTACAAATGTAATTAAAGTGTTTGGGGATCTTTGTCGACTGCACAGGAAGTCTGATCGGGGGGGAAAATCGAAAACCGGTAAGCCGCTGAGACGAAAAGAGAATTGCCGGTAAGTGTTCAAGCGAAACCCTAACCTCTACTCTCCGAGATGCCGCAAATAAGCTGGGTGTATCGTCCTACAACCGTGCAATCGCGCCAAAAAACTGAGCCGGACTATCGACTTACAAGAAGTAGTGACTCCAAATCGCGATGAAAACAAAAATACGACGGACAATAGCGCGATCCCGGAGCTGTACACGACGTTGCTGCGAAGTTTGACTGCGTGGTAAATGGACAACCGAAACCTTACGTCAAAGCCGATACAAGCACTTTCGGGACAGGAGTTTTATACGGCAAAAGAAAGGGAAAGGTACAGATATTTTTCCAAGCACAAAAAACTGTCAAGTTCGCAAAGAAAATATCTGGTTTGGCAAGCCATCTGTACCTGTGGCTTGAAAAAGCACATTTTCATAGCTTCCGGGACTGTCCAACCAAGGAAATTTACGTGAAAAGAGTGTTTGAATTAACTCGACTTCTGCCTTTCCTCAAGAAACACGGTTGTTCCGTACTGTTTTGGCCGGATTGCACTGCCATTAACGGGTAAAAAGGCCCATGAATGTGGTACCCGGCCAACAACGTGCAGGTGGTTCCCCAAGGACAAGAACCCTCCAACACGCCAAGGCCCGCCAAATTGAGAAATACTCGGCTATTGTCAAGCTGAACCTAAAGAAAGACCAAAAAAACTGCTAAGACGAAAAGCAGTTCAAGGAAACTGGCTTTCTGCGGCGAAGAGGTGGACAAGGTGGGCTGTACAAAAATTCTGAATGGCAGGTGTCCAAGGTGAGACTGGCGCAATTCCGATTTGAAAAAGCCGAATAGCCTAACTGAATAATTTTTTCTGAATTTTAATAACTAATTGAACTTGAAAAAGAAAATTTATTTGATTTTTTAAATAAACGAATTTCACGCACGAATTTACACGCGTTTTCCCTTGACCAAATTTTGACACGATACACCCTTTAGCAATTTGTTGTGTATTTGGTTCGAAATTAGCTACCTTGGGCACGAATTTATGGCCTTCAAAGCGGCCGCAATGCTGGTGACATATTCTGAGTGTTTTAAAGCTACTTTTAAATCTTTGAACCGGACATGATTTTTTTTTCAGTAGTATCCAGCTTTCAATTTTTTCAAGAAAAAAATATTAAAAGTCACACTTTTGAAAACATATTCTGAAGGATTCCCAAAATATTTAATAAGATTAAACAAGTATATACGGCCGTAAAGTTCGGCCAAGCCGAATCGTATGTACCCTCCACCATGGATTGCGTAGAAACGTCTACGAAAGACTGCCATCCACAATCGAAATACTTGGGTTTGTGGAATGTTTAAACTTCTTAACATCGTTTCATAGATTGTGAGTTAGTCCATGACGTGGTATATATTAGACAAAAAGTTATTGTATAGTTTAAGTCCTACATAAATAATGTACTTAATCGATATGGACTTTTTGCACGGTAACGTAGAGAGCCTATACTAACACATTATACTTTAACGATCATACTAATATATATACTTAACCACATGTACATTCAACTGAAATCGGATGAATTTTGGTCTTCAAGAGGCCCTTCCGGGAGGTCAATTCTGGTGATCGTGTTTATATGGGGTATATATATATAATATATAATATATATAATATATATATAATATATATATAATATATATATATATAATATATATATATATATATATTATATAATATATATATATATATATATATATAATATATATATAGTATATATATATATATATATATATATATATATATATATATATATAATATATATATATATAATATATATATATTATATATATATATATATTATCTATGACTCGATGTGGACCAATTTTTGCAATGGTTTGTTAGAGATCCATTTACTTAACACAAATGTAACGCAATTCAGGCGATCGGATGAAATTTGCTTCATCTAAGAGCCTCGCAAGTCAAATCGGGGGATCGGTTTTGAATGGGGGCTATATACTAATTATGGAACCGACGTCGACCAATTTTTGCAATGTTGTTAGAGACCAACTATAACTAAACACCATGGTACCAAATTTCAAGCTGGATCGGATGAATTTTGCTTCTCTAGAGCCTTCGCAAGCCAAATTTTGGGGCGTCCGTTTTATATGGGGCTATACGTAAAGTGGACCGTATATGGCCCATTTGCAATACCATGCGCCTACTCAATAATCAAACTACTTGTGCCAAGTTTCAAGTCGAGTAGCTTGTTTCATTTCGAAGTGTAGTGTGATTTCAACAGACCGACGGAACGGAGGGGACGGACGGACATGCTCAGATCGACTCAGAATTTACCACGACCCGGACAGAATATATATACTTTATGGGGTTCTTAGAGGCAATATTTCGATGTGTTACAAACGGAAATGACAAAGTTAATATACCCCCATCCTATGGTGGAGGATATACAAATCGGGTGGTTTCGATCGGATTCGGAACCGGACCCTCCGGATGTGATTGTGTTTCGTAGTCGAACGACGGTAACTGGGTATAGTCTTTGATCTAATGGCCAATTTTGCTTAAAGAGAATGAAAGACATTAAAGAAATCGATTGAAAATTAATTGAAATATTTAAAATCTTTAGATTTAAAAATAGAAACGCTTTCATATAGGCTAAGACTTAAGTTTGAGGATTTTTGCATACACTGAATAAAATATTTTACGTGATACGCCAACCTCAATTTTTTAGTTTATGCGGCAATTTACACTACTATTAAGGACAAAATTTCTTTAAATTATGAAATTTTAATTAAAATCAAAGTTTAAAATTTTTTAACTTCAAAAAATTTTGTTTTCATAAAATCTAGACACGACATTTTGAAAATTTGCGTCCCTTCGTTAAAGCTGCATGCTTTTAAACTAAGGCAAATTTTTCTTAAAGTAAAGAAAACGCATTTGTCGATTTAAATAAATGGGGGGTCCTAAATAAACTGAAATTATTGAACTTTAGATGGTAAGACAAAAACACGCTTTACTTATTTTGAGATTTTGCAATCTTTGTTTAAAGCTTTTTTGAATTTAAGATATTATTTAAAAACTTCGAAGAATGCCGTCATAAAATTGGGATTTGCAAACTGGCATTGTTGTTTGTGATGTGAATAGCTTTATTAATATAACCGGGAAAAATAGAATGAAAATTTGCGATAAATGAGATCTGTATTCTAATAGGTCGCAGAAAAATTTCCCTTATTTAAAAGAACCCGTATTCTTTGGCTCGGAATCAAATACAAAATCCCTTAAAGAAGGTCAAAATCTTTGGAGATCGCAACACTCAAAAAAAGTGGTTTTTTTTTTTTATAAGTTCATGGAATTAATTATGTTTGGAGGAAGTTTCCTTTACTCTATATATTTTTGTGTACGTTAGTTAAAATTTAACTAAAACGAGGAAAAAAAATATACTCAAATGAAGCATAAGACTTAACTAAATTCGTGTCTTCCACAAAATAGTTCAGAATTTCTTAATAAATTTGTAAATTTACAAAAATACGTCCTCATGAACTTCGTATGTCACTAAAGAAATATTCTTCAACTTTTTGAACTCCAAGTTCTTCTTCCGTCCAAACTACAAAATTTTTCTTTAACAAGTGAAAAAACTTAGTTTATGCCTAATAAATTTTCTTGAATTTGTCGAAGAAATTTTTACTTATTTTTAATGACATCGGCGTGATGGCAACGTTTGTAATACTGTTTTAGTTAAAAAATTTTCTCAGCAAATATCCAAAAATTTTCTAAATTAACCGAAAGTTTTCTTCCGTGATGGTCCACTGTTTAATTTTCAGTGAAGTAAAGTTTTTTTTGAGTCTTAATTTTTTTTTTTTTTTTTTTGGAGTTTTTAAGGAAATATCCGTTATAGTTTGGATTTTAACAACTGCATCTGTTTGTACGTGAATAGCTTTATTAAAATAATACCGCGAAAAATAAAATTCGATAAATGATATCTGTTATCATAAATTTTCGCTAAAAAAATGTTCTTTATTTTAAAGATATACGCATCTTTTGCTCGGAATCCTTAAAAGAAGGTCAAAATTTTGGATCCAAAGATTATTTCTTGTCGGTGTAGTGAAATAATTTTGGAATAAGAATTTTTGTTTAGGGCTAAAATAAAAATAAATATGTTTTAGTAAATTCGTTTGAACATTTGATTTTTTTTTATTTATTTTGAGCTTTCCTTGCTTTAATGGCTGATCAAAGTGTTTAACGACATCATAAAATTTCAAAAGGCGAACTCGATTTTTGAAGTAGAAATTAATGCCAGGTTTTTCAGATAAAAATGTCTTTACAAGATACAAAAAGTCAACATATTTATATTAAAATGAACAATTATAACAGGGCTATGCAAGCTGCTCTAAATAGGGACATCGGCCCACAAAAGTAAGGCGCTAATTCGGTGTTTTGTAAAGCACAGTTGGCACTGATCTTTTCCTTTATAAAACCATGCCTGAAATAGTGCTCCATTTTTGCCTAGGTTATATTAGGAGAATCGTTTTTCTATGCTAAGAAAAATTCGCATTCGTTTTGAGGACATGAAATCTTTGGCCTCAGAACAAAATTTTTTCAGTGTGTGGTCAAAAAATTCTAAATAGGGAGGATGTCGCTGAAGCCCTAGGCACACAAAAATTTCGGTCGCAAGCCATGGCCAATTCAATAAGAACTCAGCACCATTGGACTCAGCCAAGAATGGCTTGATAAGAAAAGGGTCCAACGCTTCATTTTTTCCATCGTACATGACCATTGAATATCTCCTAGATCTCAATCAGTTGGACATCTTGGGAGAAAAAAAAAAAAAAAAAAAAAAAAAAAAAAACATTTTGAGAGTAACGTTGGCGCTAAAAAAGCTACCAAAGTGTCGATCATTTCAAAGACGCCCACTCACTGGGAACGGACTAAAATCCCGCAGAGAAACCTTTTTGCTGCCAAAAGGTATGCCAATTCGAACCTATTCAACTGATTAAAGAGGGCAGTTCGGAACTATTACCTATAAACAGAAAAAAGTTAAGTGTTAAATTTTGTTCTGGCAAACTCCTTCATATAGAACTCCTTCGTATCTGGCAACTTCTTCATATAGAAAGAGGTGTTCAAAAAAGACGCATCCGTAATTTTTTGCAATGGAAAAATTAAAATGTGTGGCTTCATTAATATTTTACTCGTTTTTGGTTTTGTTATTGTTGTTTTTTTTTTTTAATCATTGTTTGTTTGTTTTTTATTTCAGCTTAAAACCATGCATTGACTAAACGTAACAAGTGTAGCTTAACCAACAGAGAAAAGAATGTTTTGTCAATTATTTTGGGGCAAAGCCATATAGACTGCGAAATGGTTGGCATGGACGCACGTTTCGGAATTACCGAACATTCCCTCACAACACCTCTTTACTTGCAGCAAAACTATTACCAATTATCAGAATAAAGTTTAGGACAGTTCTTATGAACGCCAACATGATAGCACACTTGAAACCTTCCGAAAAAAAGGTTTTTTACAAATGATAGCCGGCTTATGCCGAAATAAATTCGTACAAACATAACTCTTTTCCTTTCCACGTCAAAATCAGATCGATTGAGTGCAAGTTGGCTGGGGTTTATTTTTGAGGCGTGCTCTCTTTTATACCCTGCGCACACCTGTGGAACAGGTAAGTTAAGTGCATATGTTTGCAAATACCCAGAAGAAGACTTTGATTAAGCAAAAGATGTGTTCACAGGACAGACGGACATGGCTATCATCGACTCAGGAGGCCCACCCTGAGCAATTTTTGCAATACAGCCAAATGTGTATAATTCGTCTTCTTCCTGGTATTGCCAAACATATGCATAACTTACGCCTGATTTCCACAAGGTGGCGCAGGGTATAAAAGAGAGCACGCTCAATAAACCGCGCCCAACTGCACTCAAATCGATTATTTGACGAGTGGCAAAGGAAAAGAAGTTATGTTTTAGAAATTTAATTTCGGCATAAGCCGGCTAATCATATGTAAAACCTTTTTCGGAAGGTTCAAGTGTGCTTCATTGTTGGGTTCATTAAGACTGCCCTAAAATTTATTCTGATAATTGTTAACAGTTTTGATGGGCAAGTTAGAGCGGTGTTGTTGAGGAATGTGGTAATTCCGAAACGTGCGTCCATCCAACCATCTTGCAGTCTAATATGGCTTTGCCAGATAAATTTGACAACATTCTTCCTCTGTTGGTTAAAGCTACAACTTGTAGTTTAGTCAATGATGGTTTTAAGCTGAAATAAAAAAACAACAACAATGATTAAAAAAAAACAACAATAAACAAACAAAACTGAGTAAATATTTAATGAGCAGCACACGATTTCTAAATTTTTCCATTTGTTAAAAATTACGGATGCGTCTTTTTTGAACACGTCTTTTTATATGAAGAAAGTGCCAGATACGAAAGGAGTTCTATATGAAGGAAGTTTGCCAGAAACAAAATTTAAACACTTAACTTTTTGTCTGTTTATAGCTAAGTAAGTTTTCGAACTGCGCCTCGTAATCAGTTGAGATAGGTTCGATTGGCTACCTTTGGCACAAAAGTTCTCTGCGGATTTTAGTCCGTTCGCCAGTGAGTGGCGTCTTTGAAAGTGATCGACAACTTTGGTAAGCTTTTAGCGCCAACGTTAAGTCCCCCCCTTTTTTTTTTTTTCCACCCCCCCCTTTTTCGCCTTCTCTCAAAAATGTCCCAGAATGTCGCAACTGATTGAGATCAGAGATTTCAATGGTCAATTGTACGATGGAAATTGAAGCCGTGGACCCTTTCCTTATCAAGCCATTCTTGTGATCCAATGGTGCTGAGTTCTAATGGAATGGCCATGGTCTGCGACGAAATTTTTTGTGTGCCTAGGGCTTCAGGACATTTCCTATAATTTTTATAAGAATTTATTTTGAACCACAACACTGAAAAATTTATTTGTCGTGAGGCCAAAGATTTTCATGTCTCAAATAAACGAATGGCGAATTTTTTCTTAGCATAGAAACGCATTTCTCTAATATAACTAAGCAAAAATGAGCACTATTTCAGCATGGTTTATAAAGGAAAAGAGGCAGTGCCAACTGCTTTAACAAACAACCGAATTTAGCGTGACTTTTGTGGGCGATGTCCCTATTTTAGAGGCAGGCTTTTGCATAGCCCTGTTATAATTGTTCATTTTAATATAAATATGTTACGTTTTTGTATCTTGGTAAAGACATTTTACTTGAAAAACCTGGCATAATTTCTAACTTAAAATCGAGTTCGCTTTTTGGAAATTTTATGATGTCGTTACACTTTGAATAGCAGCATAAAGAAGAAAGCCTCAAATAAATAAAAAAAAATCAATCAAAAACGATTTACTAAACATATTTATTTTTTATTTAGCCCTAAACAAAAAACTTCTTTATTTCCAAAATTATTTCAACTACACCGACAAGAAAAGTGTTACTTGGATCCAAAGATTTTGACCTTCTTTAAAGGATTCCGAGCAAAAGATGCGTATCTTTAAAGATAAAGACATTTTTTTAAGCGAAATTATGATACAGATATCATATTATCGAAGTTTATTTTTTCGCGTATATTAATAATAGCTATTCACGTAGCAAACATGCAGATTAAAATCCAAACTATGAACGGATATTTCGCTTAACTCCAAAAAAAAAAAAAAAACAAATAGACTCCAAAAAAAACGTTTGAGCTTCAACTGAAAAAACAGTGACCCATCAGAAAGAAAACTTTCGGTTAATTTATGAAAAATTTTGGATATTTGTGAGAAAATTTTACTAAGCAGTATTACAAACGTTGGCATCACGCCGATGTCAATAAAAATAATAATATTTTTCCGACCAAAATTCAAGAAATTTATTAGGCCATAACTAAGTTTTTTTTGCACTGTTAAAGAAAATTTTGTAGTTTGACGGAAGAACTTGGAGTTCAAAGTTGCAAGAATATCTTAGTGACATACGAAGTTCAATGATGGACGTATTTTTGGTAAAATTTACAAAAAATTTTTTAAAGAAATTCTGAACTATTTTGTGGAAGACACGAATTTAGTTAATCATTTATGCTTCATGTTGAGTATATTGTTTTTCCTCGTTTTAGAGTTAATTTAACTAACCGTACACAAAAAATTTTAGAAGTAAAGGAAACTTCCTCCAAACATAAATAATTCCATGAAACAAAAATAAAGTTAATTTAACTTTAGTGAAATAGAGAGTTCACTTTTTTTGAGTGTTGGATCCAAAGATTTTGACCTTCCTTTAAGGATTTTGGTATTGATTCCGAGCCAAAGATACGGGTTCTTTAAAATAAGTGAAATTTTTCTGCGCCTTTAGAATAGCAAGATCTCATTTATCGAATTTTCATTCTATTTTCCGGGTATATTAATAAAGCTATTCACTAAACAAATGCCAGTTGCAAATCCCAAATTATGACGGATTCTTCGAAGTAAAATAATTGTCTTAATTCCAAAAAAGCTTTAAACCAAAAGATGGCCAAAATCGCTCAAATAAGTAAAGCGTTTTTGTCTTACATCTAAAGAATTCAATATTTCAGTTTATTTAAGGACCAATTTATTTAAATCGAAAATGCGTTTTCTTTACTTTAAGAAAATTGCCTTAGTTTAAAAGCGATGCAAAGCTTTACGAAGGGACGCCAAAATTTTCAAATGTGTGTCCTAGATTTTATGAAACAAAATTTTTGAAAAGTAAAAATTTTAAACTTTGTTTTTAATTAAAATTTATAAAATTTTAAAAAATTTGTTCCGTTAATAGTGTGTAAATTGCGCATACTATAAATTGAGGTTGCGTATCACGTAAATATTTTTTCTAGTGTATCAAAATCCTCAAAACTAAGTCTTAGCCTATATTTGAAAGCGTTTCTAATTTTAAATCTAAAGATTTAATATTTTCAATTAATTTCAAAATCGATTCTTTTTTTAATGTCTTTTCTATTACTTTAGGAAGAATTGCCTTCAGTTCAAGATATACCATTACCAGTCGTCGCTACGAAACACTTCACATCCGGGGTCCCGGGGTTCGAATCCGATTCGAAACCACCCATTTGTATATCCTCCACCCATAAGATGAGGGTATATTAACTTTGTCATTCCGTTTGTAAGCACATCGAAAAATATTGCTCTATAGACCCAAATAAAGTATATATATTCTGGGTCGTGGGTGAAATCTCTGAGTCCGATTCTGCAGCATGTCGCGCCGTCCGTCCGTCGTCGGTCTGTTGAAATCACACTAACTTCCGAATGAAAGAGCTAGTCGACCTTGAAACTTGCACAAGTAGTTGTTATTGATGTAGGTCGCATGGTTAATTGGCAAATGGGCTCATATCGTCCACTTTTACGTATAGCCGCCCATATAAAGCGACCCAAGATGGGGCTTGCGAGGCTCTAAGAGAAGCAAATTTCATCCGATCCAGCTGAAATTTTGGTAGCATGTGTTAGTAATATGGTCTCTAACAACCTGCAAAAATCTGGTCGACGTCGGTCCATAAAATTGATATATAGCCCCATATAAACCGATCCCCCGATTTGGACTTGCGAGGCCTCTAGAAGAAGCAAAATTTCTCCGATCCGCCTGAAATTTGTACATTGTGTTTAGTAAATGGTCTCTAACAACCAGCAAAAAATTGGTCCACATCGGTCAATAGATATTATATATATATATATATATATATATATATAGTATATATATATATATATATATATATATATATATATTATATAATATATATATTATATAATATATATATATATATATATATATATATAT
>PGFW01032066.1:113769-124511 GCA_003123925.1 Haematobia irritans | reverse complement strand
AAAATGGTCATGATTTATAGCGCCAATGATTTTTTCTCAAAGTGTGGAGTACAATTTTAGTTCAATTTTCGCTATGAGTTAGGTCATTCTTCTATAATACAGTATATTAACACTAGTTTCAATATGTTTTGCTTCTCAATAATGGAAGCGCTGCCTGCAACAGCTGAAATTCATTTTTTAACTGATCGAACCTCTTCGAGGCGTTACAGGCTCCTGCTGCTGACCAGTGTGTTTATAAATTTGTTTATTAACCGGCATTCATAAAAATATTATATAGTATGTTACTTGATTCCCATATTTCAGAAGTTAGTTTCTGCCTCATTAGATCTAACAAAAGAATATCGACTGTGAGTTGGATGCTAACTGTCATTTCCAACTCTACATTGAAATTTTTGCTTTTTATTTTAAGTTTCACATCCTTCACAACACGCGAGCTCTTTGGACAAAATGTAAATGGTTTCTTGCTATTTTTACCTACAAAGCCAAATGGCTGTAGCATCCATTAAGGATATGGTACATGTGCCTTCGGGCAGTCGGTTCTAATTAATAATTAATGTCCTTCGTGTTCATTTAATCTTATGTACGTTCTCTATGAATAGCTTCTTGCTATAAAGCAGATATTGTTTCATTAAATTTTAGACGTCAAAAGAGAAAAGTTCTTTTTTTTCGGAAACGAAACCTCTTGAATGGGAGATTATATTTTTGCTGGGGATAATCATGACAAGGGAAAAAGAAACTTTTACAATGAAGGAGAACAGAAGATAAAAGACGAAAAAATTTCTTTAAGAAATATATACCTTCCATATTTAGGCACGTAAACTAAAATTTGTGCTATAAGCCTTTACAAGTTAACCCTTAATGCATTTCTGCTGCATTTGAAACTTTCATAAACAAATTATTTTATCGTAATATATTACTTTTCTCTATAGAGAAAATTGTACAATATAATAATATTAAAAAATTCTAAATAATAATTTCTCAAATCTTCCTATTTATGTATTTGAGCGGATATTTTCATTGAAATTTGAGCTTAAAAGAGCGCCATAATATCCAAAAAATCCCGTAATTGACCTCATAATGTGGTATCATAGCAATATGACATTTCACTGAAAGTGCGCTGCCTTGCGAATGGATGTCAATCAACGACTAAAGAGAGCACCAAAACAACATTAGTTAAATTGTTAGTGAACAGTGTATTATTTAAAATTTTCGAAATTTGTTTATTTCAAAAACAACTAACACAGAGTTCCGCTTTATGTGATAAGAAAACCCCTAATGGGGACCCTTGATTTTGTCACTTGATGGCCATTAAGGTTTATTCATCAGCTCACTTTAGCGCAGATGATAAAGCGGCACCTATACAAACAATTTGTGAGGAAGCCTTCATAAATTACACTTCGCACTACAATGATCTTTTTGATCGGGATGCAATTCTATCATGGCGAAGGCGGGTTTTCGGGACACTTATTGCTAAACCATGGAAAACGAGCATGTACAGAGTCGAGAGGTGGTTAGTTTCTCTTGAGGGCTTGGTTAGGACACATTTATTGGTTGACAATTGTTTTTCCAAACTCAGGAGTCTCTCTTCTGGGTCGATGTCATCCACATTGCCAATGGAAACTGTTCAATGCTCGACCTGCGTTCTAGTGGATATTGGGGATGGAAATTGAGGCTTAGGAACACACACGTCGTTGCTGGACTGGGTATGTTTCAAGTGCGTTAAAGTGTCAAAATGACACTTTTCCTCATAGTATTGCTGATGATGTCCTTATTGTCAAGTCCTTTGTGAAAGTTAATTTTTGTGGTTTTTTGTGTCGTGGACAAAGTTGATTGATGCGGCAACCTTTATTTATAGTCGCCGAAACAGCAGGCAGTACTTTGTTATTCTGAGTGGCGGAAGACTTTAAACATCAGTATTGGAGAAAAGTCTCGTATTACAGAATGTAAATCCCGCTCAAATTCCAGTCCATGGGCCTAGTTTTCGCCAAATGTTCGTACCCACTGCTCTTTAAGATGCCGTAGCAGTGAGTTTCAGTGGTTGCGTTGATTGTGTGTGTGTAAGTTATCCTACTCTTAAGACTTTTCAAAGATCGAAGCGTTGAAATTGGGCTAATTGAAAGGTTGACGGTGGTTGTAAAAGATCATCTCATGGGGGGTTGGCCAGGGCAATTTTTTTTCCGCTTGATTGCTTGTTAAAGGAAAAGTTTAATTCCGTGGGATTAAAATTAGTCCTTGTAATGAAATTTGAATTGGATATAGGTCATAAAGAACTTTTGAGAATAGTTGCGGATTTATTGTTGAGGTTAATTGAAATGACAAAGTTGTGCAATGAGAAATGTGTCTGTTTCGAAGTTAATCCATTTCCTCCATACGATTCAAATTGGAACATCTACTGAGATTACCACGGTTTGAATGAATCATTAGATTTTCTTGAATCGCCATTTTTTAATTCTTTAGCATAATAGGACATACCATAATTAATAGTTCGAACATCGCTAAGATCTGGCTTACTCATTTTTGACAATAGGATTGATGACTTTAGACCTATCAACCAAATTTTTGGATGGCTTATGGGAAGAATTGTCGGACAAAAGCCTTTCATTAATATATATAAAAATTAAAGTATTATATTAAAATCAATAGTGGGAAACGCGAAGACGCTGTAGCCAACCAGCATTGATATCTACCCGAAAAGATTTATTATCTAATTTACTGGTCCGTAATATCTGCTCTCGCGACACAATTAAGTAATTATTCGAATCCACATCCAAGGAGAAAAAAAAAATTTGTTTTTCCTCGCAAACGAACAATATATCGTTTACCATTGCGTTGTGTGCTCTTCGCTGAAACAAGGTAATGTTATACCACAGAAAGAAATTTCAGTAGGTTAAACTGAACGCTAAATTTCTTATTTTTTATTGGAAAAATCTTTATTTGCCTTTGTAGTATAGTTAGTTTTATTTTTTTTATCGAATTTTCTCACAGCTTAATGAATCTTACTTTTTTTAGGTATGTTCTCAAATAATATTTTATGAACTAAAACTGATTATAAAGATTCAATGAACGTACACATAAGTTCAATATTGAAACTAAGCAAAGCAAGATTTTCGTACGACAATTGCTCGCAAAAAATAGTAAGAATGAACTACTGTGATGGGTTACAACGCATTGAGCGTATGCTAGAAATATTAGGGTGGCCTATATTTTTACTATCCCCCTAGCTACAAATTTAGTGGTTATTGCATCTTATATTACGACGCTATTTCTAATTAATGTTTTTTATTTCATAAATAAATTGAATATAGAACTAAAATATAGTATTCATCAAAGAAAACTCGAAAAATTAATATTCCTATAAGCAGAAGTTTAAAGTATACCACACATTTTCCAGCAAAAAATTTTGGAAAAGTTCTCTCCAAAGACATTAACTTTTAAAGCACTTCCAGAAGAGTGTACCCAATGATGTTCTTTATTTAACTAACTCAGGAAGTTCTTTAAATTTCATTTTTAACTTGGTTTTTTCATTACTTTTAATGGGAAATTTTTATTTTTTTTGTTTCAAATAACGTTAAAAACGAGTCAAGAATTCATAAAATTTGGTAACAAAATAATTTAATAATTGGTGTCCGAAAAAAAATTCTTAAATCCATTCTGAAAAATCTTTCTGCTGAATTTTTGAAAATTATTTGAGTCAAAACGTTCCGACAACATTAGAATTTCCATTTAAAAATTTATAAAAATTTATTTATTATTGAACAAAATATAGTTGAGATATTTTTTATTTACATTCAAAACATTGAATTCGTATCACACCTACACAGAGTGATCAAATTCATGGCTCAACGGTTGTGCTGAAATTGGAGGGACTTCCGTCCTTATTGACAAGTCGCCATGTTAAATATCAAACGCTTCTTCGCAATGTTGGCACACTACCGGTCACTCCAAAAAGATCTATTTTCATTTACTTTTTTGGCGACGCTTTTTTGCTGGGCTTTGTTTATTTTTATTATTATAAACAATGGAAACGAAATAGGTTTTTTCAAATTCTGGGGGGGGCTAAAATTTTTCTGCTGGGGGTCTAAGCGCCCTGTCCCCAAGAGCCCTTTCCTTACGGTTATTATCTACAATTGGTTGATGATTTGGCCGCCCAATGATTTCTTCTTTACTTAGTTCATTTTTTTTTCTATGAGATGAATGTAATTCTGAGAACTGTAGTTAAAAAGTATAACAGGCATTAAAATTTTCCTGGTTTAACAAACGCTTTGTGGAAATATCAAAATGTGGACGTAAAAATTTAGTTCAATTTTCGTGCGAGATTAGTTCATTCTTCCTATAAAACAGTTTCACTTTTTTTTTTTCGGTGTAGAGAAAATTGTTTGACTACTTTCACAAGAATGTGAAATCAACTTAACAAAGACTAACTCAATCCATTTTTTTTTTTGAATTTTCTTCTTAATTGTAGCAATGACAAAATGTTATTGGCTCAATTTTATGAATTTTTTAGTATACGATTTCATGTTAAGCTCAAGGAGCAAGTGTCTTCAATTCCCATATATTTGAAATTCTCAGAGAAGCTTTGAAGAACATTTTAGACAAACAAGAAATGGTCCTTAAATAAATATTTATGAAAAGGAGACTTCGTTTGTTAAGCGAATCGTTATTAAACGGAATTAACCGTGGCTGTGGCTATAACAAACGAATTCTTTTCGCAGTTGGAATTTTTGGAGGAAAGACGAAAAAATATAAGCCCAACGCTTACGATTTCTTGGTTTCCAAACTTAATGTTGCTTTAAAACAGGCTTCAAAAACTGGGTAAGGCATATGGCCTAAAGGGTTACTGTCTTTAATTGGCTCAAATTAGTTTCCCCGGATCCGGTAGTTGCGGAATGATATTGTTTACATTTTTGGGGGAAACCAGCCACAAATAAGGTCTTTCTAAAGATTGTTTCTCTTTTCGGAACATTGTGACATTAGTGGTCTAACAGAGTCCACCATCGTCCAATGTAGGCGATGGAGTAATTATCATTTGTGGAACCTATTTTATTAATCATGTACACGATAGCCGCATAAAATCGAATCTAAATAATATGGCAGCAAAATTGATTTACTCGCTTTCCTCTTTGAATGCTGCAATTTCACATTGACGTTTCTTTCAAGACCACCACTAGTTTCACACATCGCAACTAGGCAACCATCCGAGCCTGGTTGCAAATTGGGCTAACCACTTGCCATGTCACCATATTTGTTTTTACACACTTTGTATGGAACAGGACTGGCTGAAGTGCAACAAAGAATGCGGGATTGGTGTTGGCGATGAACGCGGCCATGTTGTTTTTTTTGAAATTGCTCGCGTATATTCATTGGTAATGCATTTTTCACAAAAGGAAGAAGTAACTACCACACAAACACGAAACGAAATGAAATTTTCGGTCAACACAGTTTTCTTTTGTGGTTGAAATTATTTCATTGACAGCAACTGATATTCATTGGGGAAAGAAGTAGCAACTATCACCATACATAGAAAAGACGTCCATTGTTTCTAGGAATTTTAAATGAAATTATTTTTATTTATTTTGAATTTCCTTAAATTGTTTTTATCAAAATTTTTATTTTTTTTTGCCATAAGAAAAAAAAAAATAAAAATTTGATAAAAACAATTTCAAGGAAATTCAAAATAAATAAAAATAATTTCATTTAAAATTCCTAGAAACAATGGACGTCTTTTCTATGTATGGTGATAGTTGCTACTTCTTTCCCCAATGAATATCAGTTGCTGTCAATGAAATAATTTCAACCACAAAAGAAAACTGTGTTGACCGAAAATTTCATTTCGTTTCGTGTTTGTGTGGTAGTTACTTCTTCCTTTTGTGAAAAATGCATTACCAATGAATATACGCGAGCAATTTACAAAAAAAACAACATGGCCGCGTTCATCGCCAACACCAAATCCCGCATTCTTTGTTGCACTTCAGCCAGTCCTGTTCCATACAAAGTGTGTAAAAACAAATATGGTGGACATGGCAAGTGGTTAGCCCCATTTGCAACCAGGCTCGGATGGTTGCCTAGTTGCATGTGTGAAACTAGTGGTGGTCTTGAAAAGAAACGTCCAATGTGAAATTGCAGCATTCAAAGAGGAAAGCGAGTAAATCAATTTTGCTGCCATATTATTTAGATTCGATTTTATGGCGCTATCGTGTACATGATTATAAAATAGGTTCCACAAATGATAATTACTCCCATCGCCTACATTGGACGATGGTGGACTCTGTTAGACCACTAATGTCACAATGTTCCGAAAAGAGAAACAATCTTTAGAAAGACCTTATTTGTGGCTGGTTTCCCCCAAAAATGTAAACAATATCATTCCGCAACTACCGGATCCGGGGAAACTAATTTGAGCCAATTAAAGACAGTAACCCTTTAGGCCATATGCCTTACCAAGTTTTTGAAAGCCTGTTTTAAAAGCAACATTAAGTTTGGAAACCAAGAAATCGTAAGCGTTGGGCTTATATTTTTTCGTCTTTCCTCCAAAAATTCCAACTGCGAAAAGAATTCGTTTGTTATAGCCACAGCCACGGTTAATTCCGTTAATACGATTCGCTTTACAAACGAAGTCTCCCTTTTCATAAAATATTTATTTAAGGACCATTTCTGTTTGTCTAAAATGTTCTTCAAAGCTTCTCTGAGAATTTCACATATATGGAATTGAGACACTTGCTCCTTGAGCTTAACATGAAATCGTATACTAAAAAATTCATTAAAATTGAGCCAATAACATTTTGTCATTGCTACAATTAGAAAGAAAATTCAAAAAAAATATGATTGAGTTAGTCTTTGTTAAGTTGATTTCACATCTTGTGAAAGAGTCAACATTACTAACCTAAATTTAACTTATTTTTTTGGAAAAAATTTATTTGTGTAGTTATTTTTTTTATTTTTATCGAAATTTTCCACAGCTTAATGAAATCTTACTTATTTTTTAGGTAGTCTCAAAATTTTATGAACTAAAACGGATTATAAGATTCATGGACCGTACACATAGAAGTTCAATATGAACTAAAGCAAAAGAAGATTCGTTCGGTTACTGATTCTGCAAAAATAGTAAGAAGTGAACTAGCGTATGGTTACAATCATTAGCGTAGCGTAGACATATTTCGTCTGAGGGGGGCCTAATAGCCCCCTAGCTAAAATTCACTTACCTCTGCTTTAATTTATATTTCAAATTAATGGTTTTTATTTCATAAAAAATTGAATAGTAAAGAAAGGATATGACATCAAAATAACTCGAAAAATTAATATTTCTAAATAAAAGCAAGTTAAAGTTACCACACATTTCTCCAGAACAAAAAATTTTGGACAGTTCTTCCAAAGACATTAACTTTTAAAAGCACTTCCACGAGATGTACCCAATGATGTTCTTTATTTTAACTAACTCAGGAAGTTCTTTAAATTCATTTTTAACTTGGTTTTTATACTTTTAATGGGAAATTTTATTTTTTTGTTTCAAATGAACGTTAAAAACGAAGAAGAGAATTCATAAAATGGTACAAATAATAAAGGTTTGTGAAAAAACAAATTCTTAAATCATTCTGAAAAACTTGTGGTGATTTTTTGAAAATATCTTGGGTCAAAAACGTTCCGACAAGCATTTAGAATCCATCTAAAACTTATAAAAATTATTTATTTGACAATAATATAGTAGGAATTTTTTCAATTACATTCAAAACATTGAATTCGGTATCACACCTAAAGAAGTTATGCAGAAATTCCCAGTGTGCCCGGTCTGTTGAAATTGGAGGACTTCCGTCCTATTGACAACCCATTAAATTCAAACGCTCTTCGGCGCAATTTTTGCACCCTACCGATCACTCAAAAAGCATCTTTTCATTACTTTTTTTGGCGACGCTTTTTGGCTCTGGGCTGTTATTTTTATATAAATCAATGGAAAATCGTAATAGGTTTATTCAAATTGCTGCGGGGGGGCTAAATTTTTTCTGCTGGGGGCTCTTAAGACCCCTTCCCCAGAGGCCTTCCTACGGTTATGGATTAAATGGTTGATGATTGGCGCCAATTGGATTTCTTCTTTACTTAGTTCATTTTTTTCTATGAGATGATGTAATTTCGAGAACCTGTAGTTAAAAAGTTATAACAGGGCATTAAATTTCCTGGTTTAACTAAGCGCTTTGTGGAAGTCATCAAAATGTGGAGTAAGACGAATTTGTTCAATCTTTCGTGCGAGATATCGTTTCCATTCTTCCTATAAACGTTCACTTTTTTTTTCGGTGTAGAGAAATGTTTGACTACTTTCACAAGAATGTGAAATCAACTTAACAAAGACTAACTCAATTCATTTTTTTTTTTGAATTTTCTTTTCTTAATTGTAGCAATGACAAAATGCTTTATTGGCTCAATTTTATGAATTTTTTAGTTTATACGCAATTTCATGTTAAGCTTCAAGGAGCAAGTGTCTCAATTCCATATATTTGAAATTCTTCAGGAGAAGCTTTGAAGAACATTTTACGACAAAAAGAAATGGACTTCCTTAAATAAATATTTTATGAAATAGCGAGACTTCGTTTGTTAAGCGAATCGTATTAAGGAATTAAACCGTGGCTGTTGGCTATATAACAAACGAATTCTTTTCGCCAGTTGGAATTTTTTGGAAGGAAAGACGAAAAAATATAAGCCCAAACGCTTACGAATTTCTTTGGTTTCCAAACTTTAATGTTGCTTTAAAAACAGGCTTCAAAAACTGGGTAAGGGGCATATTGGCCTAAAGGGTTACGTCTTTAATTGGCTCAAATTAGATTCCCCGGATCCGCGTAGTTGTCGGAATGATATTGTCTTACCATTTTTTGGGGCGAACCAGCCACAAATTAGGGTCTTTCTAAAGATTGTTTCTCTTTCGGAACAATTGTGGACATTAGTGGTCTAACAGAGTCCACCATCCGTCCAATGTAGGCGATGGAGTATTATCATTTGTTGGAACCATATTTTATTAATCATGTACACGATAGCCGCATAAATCGAATCTAAAATAATATGCCAGCAAAATTGATATTACTCGCTTTCCTCTTTGAATGCTGCAATTTCACATTGACGTTTCTTTTTCAAGGACCACCACTAAGTTTCACCACATGACACGCCAACTAAGGCAACCATCCGAGCCTGGTTGCAAATTGGTGCTAACCCACTTTGCCATGTCACCATATTTGTTTTTTACACACTTTGTTATGGAACAGGACTGGCTGAAGTGCAACAAAGAATGCGGGATTCGGTGTTGGGCGAATGAACGCGGCACATGTTGTTTTTTTTTGTTAAAAAAATTGGCTCGCGTATATTCATTTGGTAATGCATTTTTCACAAAAGGAAGAAGTAAACTACCACACAAACACGAAACAAATGAAATTTTCGCCCGTCAACACAGTTTTCTTTTGTGATGTTTGAAATTTATTTCATTGACAGCAAACTGATATTCATGGGGAATAGAAGTAGCAATATCACCATAACAATAGAAAAGGACGTCCATTGATTTCTAGGAATTATTAAATGAAAATCTATTCTTTTATTTATTTTTGATTTCCTTTAAATTGTTTTTATCAAAATTTTTTATTTTTTTTTGCCATAAGAAAACACTTTTTATTTCCGCAATCACAATTTTTATATGAAGCACATTTTCTTTTCTGGCTACATGGCTTTAGTGAAACATTTTGCAGATTTTCGTAGGCAAAAATTTAATTAGTACTAACGCAATGTCGAAAAACATTTCGAATACTATTGCGAACATTTTTGTAATGTATCTAAAAATTTCCTGTTTCTGAATACAGTTGTACGATTATCACAAATGTCATGCTTATTGATAATTGTCCAAATTTTTCGTTTGGGAGAAAAGATACATGCTGCTTTGCCGTGTAATCAAAAATAATTCTCTGATTACAAAATTCGAATTTCGGTGTTTCGATTAATCATTAACCATATTGTTCATTGCCTGAAAATGGTTTGGAAGATACGGGACAAACTGTAAAATAAGTAGTAAGTATTTTAACGCCAAAAAATTATGTTTTGATCATTTAACAGAAGTTGAACTTATTCGGATCCCTAATTGAAATTATATCGAATAGCCATTGGAAATTGAATTATTGTTTGGATTTCCAATGTTTCCAAACTCTCATTCCCATATTGTATGCGGTGATTGAGAAACGCTTTGTTAATCAAACACAAGGAAAGAGTGTAAATGACAAGTGGATTATTTGTAATTTAGATATTTTTTCACTGCCGATGATTTCGAAATGATTTGATGTTTTTAAATCTCCGTTTAATGTGAGATAGGTTCGAATGGGATCACAATTTCAAGTGAGAAATCACTAAAATGAAAGTAAGTCCAAACTTTTATTGCGTTAATAAAAATTATCATTTCCATGCACTTTCACTACACATTTGACTTCCGCCAATTGGAAAGGATGCTACATCTCAATATTATCTCTTTGGAAAGGAGCACGCTGCAATGGAATATTGGGCTCACTTTAAAGATTTCATATTCTGAGTGGTAACACAAGTTACAATGCATCGAATGAAGCGATTTCGGCAGTTTCTATCAAAATAGCCTTAGCGTATGCCACGTTTGGAAACATTTTAAAGTGTTTTAGATGTATCTAATGGGGGTGAACAGGGCCCAATTCTTCTGGGGAACTTTTCCCAAAAGGCGTGGTTTTGTTTATAAAAAAATCTTTTCTTTCCTTCCT
>PGFW01032066.1:87313-97478 GCA_003123925.1 Haematobia irritans | reverse complement strand
TAGATAAAGGTGTATTGAATAGGACAGAATCGGAACTACAAACTCATGCGACAATTGGAACAAAGTGACTCACCATTTGAGAAAATCATTGGCGCTAAATCATGACATTTTAAACATATAGTAGTTCATTCTTACTATTTTTGGGAACCATTCAAAAATTTTCGTTTGCTTTAGTTTATATTGAATTTATGTATATGGTTATTGAACTTTATCTCCACGTTTAGTTCATAAAATGTTTGAGACAAACTTAAAAAAAAAACTAAGATTTCATAATAGTTTTTAGAATTGTAATAAATAATAATAAAAACAATAATTTTTTCAATAAAAATAAGTTATATTAACGTTAGGTTAAACTTACGGATTTTTTTTCTGTGCACAATTGAGTCTTATAGAGAGATAAATATAATAAATAATTTTGAATGGTAATTCAGCTAAATTGTACTTCATTTTTGAGTTTTAATGCGTTGTTGAAATAACGAAAATTTGCTGGCATGTTTAGATTTTTAACTTGTATTTAAAAATAAAGAACCAAATCATTGGCGCCAAATCATTACCATATTAACCACTATGAAGTTCATTTTACTTATTTTTGAGAATTGTACGAAAATTATCTTGTGCTTGTGATCTTAGTTGTACGGCCAATGATTTGTATGCACACGTTTAGTTCAACAAATCTTCTGCAGACAGGTCAAGTCAAAGATAGGCAATATCAGGTCAGGTTTTGATATGTCAATGATACTTATAGGATCAGGGCTATAACGCACAGTTAAAATATAATGATTTGTTAAATGAAAAGAGATGTTCACTATAAATATCTAAATATGTCAAATACCGGATTCATAAATTATGACAAACATTCATAAAATAAAAAATACAGTTTCCATTTAACCGAATAATGTATACATAATATGATGGTTTTATACTATAACATGAAGTATCATATTTTGTCATTAAAAACTATGTACTTTCTAACATAATATATACAGAAAAACGTCATGCATTACATGTAACTTTTTCTTTTAGATATTTGCCTTGATTCTTAATGGCCTGCATAATTGGTCAAGACTAGTATCTTTTACCGAAAATCAGCCAGTCCAGCTACTATAAAGAAACATAATTTATCATTATTTTTATTACTTATGATCACCAGCTGGCTTTCATTTAAATATTGTTTCCTGTATTTACAGCAATAAATAGATCTCGAAAATCGCCGACGACGACATCAAACTGTACTGAAAAATCAAACACACCGTAATTGCCTCAAATACGTTATGTTTCCTGTTTTGTCTCATGATTAAATGCTTGTATTGTTACATATAGAGTTAAATCCTTGGATGGTGGCTCCGCACCTATACGAGAAAACCAGATATATTTTTGATATCTTAATGTAAGTTCATTTAATTTATGTCTGTTCCATTATTATATTATTAAAAAAATTCATAAATTCAACACAATGTATTTACGAAAAATAACTTCTGATCATATTATTAAGTGTACTATATATTATGAAAAGTCCCCATAAATTTATATAAAATGTACAAATTTTATGAAACAAATTTCAGTATTTTATTTATATTTTTTTGTTGAATGGCTTTCCCAGCAAATTTCTTAAGTAGTTGATATGGTAACTCACAAATGTTTTTCTACGAATTGATGTGAAGTATTAAATATAGGTCGGCTCCGCCCGACTAATTAGTACTTTTTACATACATATTTAATTACATCTAATAATGTCGGATAGGTTAGGTTTAGTGGTGCAGCCCGATGTAATCTAAGGCTCGACTTAGACGTTAATCAGTCCATATATGATTACCACGATTGGTGAACTCTCTCTTATCACTGAGTGCCTGATCCGATTCCATTCTAAGCTTCAATGACAATCGGACCGTCCTTTTATAACAGAGCGAATGGCGTTCACATTGCAAGTGAAACCACTTAGAGAACCTTTGAAATCCTCAAAACTGTCCAACCAGCTGCATTACTAAAGGGATAGATCACCGTGAAAAACATTTTGAGTTCGGATCGAAGCAGGAACGACAACCCACGACCTTGTGTAATGCAAGGCGGGCATGCCTAACCAATTGCACCACGTGGCTGCCCGGCGTACACTTGAGTTATCTAAGAATTATTCAATCACAACCATCAGTTTGAATTTTTGTTTAGAATCTCTCACAGATCATTATGCATCGGTTTAAATGCATCCCTAACTTGAGCAGATTACTATTCGAATTATTTTGCATAATACAGCTTCAATTTATATCCATTATACAAATAATTTAAAAAAATAACGGAACATGTCATTCGTTTGTGAAATCGCATACTGAAATTGGTGGCTGCTAAATGATAGTTATGAAATTTCCTTTATGTGTTCGTCATCAACAAAATTGAATCGAAATATGTCAATATTGGTAGATTGGTGACACCAATGAATTTGTACAACGACAGAAAAATTATGTGTAAAAATCTGCATCTAATGTTACAAGTTAACAAAGTCATGATAGTAGCAGAAAATTGGTAATAAGCAACTATTTATTTATTTCAAATGTCGAATAGTTCATAAATACAAAACCCGAATTTTCCAACTAATCTGGTTCTCGGTTGTGTGTTAAGCAGTAACGATTTTTTTTGTTTGACATTCTAGAAACTGTAGTTTTAAAGTCGAATTTGCCGAAATTTGAAATATATAGTATTATAGGATCACAAACGAGAACGTGGCTCGAAAACAGTGGTACGGTCCATTTGGCTTTATATATCCCACAATAAGACAGATCCTCCTGAAGAAACTCCTTATGGGTTTTTAGGAAACCTAGATTTTATCCGATTTGCCTGAAATTGTAGAATATAACAGGTTTGGCTGTATAAGTCCCCGATCTAAACAAAGAAAACACATTTTTTTTTGTCAAATTGCGTTTATTATTGAAAACATAGTTCACTCAAGAGCATTGCTACGATATACACGACCTTCTCCTTTTTATTGATTACCATTATTGTGTAGACTTCCTTCGTTCTGCATACAAAATAGGCCTCAGTTTCGGGCGATCACTGTGCTTCGTTGCAGCCATATTGTTTTCCCGTGCGAGCATCCCTTTGATGTCTGAAGAACAAGAAAAAGTCGCTGGCTCGCCATGATTCTGGAGAATACCGGTGGTGGGAAGCATATCGGAAGATGCAATCTCGATTGGAATTTTGATGCCATCATTCTCATGACTTGTTGGCACGCGGAGCGTTGTCTTGGGGTAAGCAACACTTTTTTTCTTATTCATAAAGGGCCGTTTTTGCCAGCGATATCGACGCCTTGTCAAACGCTCCAATAACGCAATATAGAAGTCACATAGTTGATGGTTTCCCTTCTCAGATAAATGCGATAAAAAATTATTCTACTGGCGCATCCAAAACAACAGAGGACATTACTTTCCCAGCGGACTTTTGATATGCTTTCCAACACTCTTCGGAACGTTCACCGGTCGATAGTCCACTCAGGCCCACTGTCGATTCGACCAGGAGTGTATGGTATGAAGCATGTTTGCATACCATTTGTCGACATTATCGAGCGGAACATAACTCGGTGCGGTGAATTAATTAGGTAACCAGCTGCAAAGCACCTGCTCTAGAATCATCAACTAGATTGAGTGTTGTGGGGGGGCATTCGCGTTTGTTTTGGTCAAAATGTGAGTTCAGCGCGGGCACCCATTTGCACAGAAGGCATCCGCATATCCAAATATTGATGAATGAATGATCAAACACGTCTCCATATTGATATCTTTAAGGTCTCTGCTATTCGAGAACTCTCATTTTAACGAGTATATTCAAAATCAATTTTGTGGATTTTTTTAATGTTTTCGTCGCGTGACCACCCTTTCTGCGAGTCACGCGCTTCAACCGTCCTCGATGATCGATTTTCACACCTTGGAATTTGCATACCATATTATTGTTGATTCCCTGGGGCAGAGTCCGGAAATCATTATCAATGCAAGTTTTGCTTTCCTCCCTTCGAGAAAACAGTATTTTATAACAAAACTCGACAAGTCCTGTTTTTTTCCATTTTCACATCACAAACTTAATTGACTACCAGAAGTCAAATTTTACGTACGAATCATTTTGAAGGTATGAGTACTATATAAAAATAATAATGCCATTCAAACTAAGCTGACGAATACTAGTTCAGACCGGACTTATACAGCCACACCTGTTACTAGAATTTTAGACTCCAAAAACTGTATCGATAGTTTTATTATCGGTCACATATTGGCTAAGCTCCATATAGACGTTCACTTCTGAGGTAAAGAGGCGCACTGATCATGAAAATGTTTGAAATTGAATGAAAACCTTTCCAGATTTAAAACTTCTCGTAATCATTTAACAAATGGGTGAAAAATCAATAGCTCTTAGATTGACAATTCAATGAGCGTATATCTCAAATGTTTCCATAAATCCAGATCTGATATATGCTCATAGTAAAAATCTTTAAATTAATCTTCGGAACATTACTGGCTGACTGCTCTCTTGGAGAGATATCCTTCATCAATCCCTGCTGAAATTTCAAAGGAAACTAAATTATTTGATTCATGTAGTAGCGTATTAAGATTCGCCCGGCGCAACTTAACGCGTATATTCTTGTTATATCGAACTTTCTCACACAATAGGTCCATAATTTTTTGTGTCGCGTCTTGAATCTTTTATAATGGCGTTAAGAATAATTTATACAAATTATTATTTATCCTGCGAAATTTTTTAAACAGCAAAAGTTTTTCTTCACTTGGAAAAAACGGAATTAATTACATAACTAATAAAATCCACCTGACTAAACTTTCACGATTAGCTCAAATTTATGGGGAATTTGCGAAACAAGACGATAGCTTTTGAAAAACCTGAAATTGATTGATATTTTAATCGTTTTGCTATTTTGTTAAAAATATTTTTATCAGTATTTTTTGTTTTATTATAGAATTTTATTAAAATTTGTCGAATAAATCGTTTCGAATTGTTAGAGCCCGATCGGACTCAGCTTATAGAAAAAATTCTTAGCCATAAGTAATCTATCCCTGTTATAATATGTTTCTCCATTTTAGGTAAACCAGTAGTTTAAGCATCAACATTCAAATGGTTCTTTCAAGTATTTAAATATCTTTCTTTATTAAAATAAACTTTAAATCAAACTGTAACATTATAAAATAAATTCCAGGAGATAATGTGTACATGAATCGACATATTACCACTTGTCCAACAATATATGTGTGACACATTTATTTCCTACTAAGGCTAAGGCTAAGCCCATTCTCCGAATTCTGAAGAATAAACGATGTGTGGGGTCATATAATCGCTCTAATTGTGACAACATTTATTGTCCTAATTCAATCCAATTCCAGTCTCTAAGATTTTCGTTTTGAAAACAATTCAAATTGTTTACACCACGAAGATCATCACAAAACCAGATTCACATTCCCATCAGAAGACAAGGGCTCCTAAATGTCTAAACAATTCCAACCATCTCTCATCTCTGCTTATGGAGGAAGAAACAAAAGATTTTCGAAAATCTTTAGGTCACAAACAAACCTGGAGAATTGAGGAGGCGTTTGTCTTGTCATCACACTAAACAACCCGAAAAATTCTGACCCAGGATTTGTTGGCAAAAAAGTAACGATGCCAAACGAAACTCCTTCATTACAAGGCACAGCGGGATATGCCATAAATATTAAGACTAAAAATGTGTTTAAACCTCACGCACACCAACTCAATCACACAGAGGCCACACAAATTGACTTTTCTCCTAAGCCAAGACAGAAAGACGGACAGACGTACGGTCGAATGCATAGAATAGAAAATCTGTAAACGGCTTTCAAGCCATTAAACTCAACATGTAACCTGTTTTATTATCGCTATTCAAACGCTTGTAGACAATCACGCACCCAGTTAGAACTAGGAGGTTAATTTCCACGGGATTGTCTTTAGACGGCCACGTTAGAGCAGATTTAGGTAAAACGGGTGGTCTTGCCTGTCCCCATTCTATCGATAAATCGATATATGTTTCTAATACATATTTTTTTCTCTTGCTTCCTTTACAGACGGATGTTTCCCACTGTTCGAGTAAGCTTTTCAGGACCCCTCAGACAGATACAACCGGCCGATCGCTATGCCGTCCTCATCGATATCATTCCTATGGATTCGAAACGCTATCGCTATGCCTATCACAGATCAGCTTGGTTAGTAGCTGGCAAGGCGGATCCGGCTCCACCAGCAAGGCTATACGCTCATCCTGACAGTCCATTCAGCTGTGAAGCTCTACGCAAACAAGTCATCTCCTTCGAGAAGGTTAAATTGACCAACAACGAAATGGACAAAAATGGACAGGTAAGGTTTACACCAATTCTATTTTCTTCAAAGTTAAGGTCAATGGAGAAAACATCACCAAATCTCACAAAAATCTATGAAATTTAGATTGATTTTGAAAATTTAAACATAATATCACATGACGTCCGTCGCTCGGTCCGTCTGTCCTTTCAACCATCTGCTCTTTTTTATATGTTCTCACCCTTCATTTTTCTTTTGCGAAGAGCTTTTTTACAGCGACATTTGCTTTTGCCTATGTTGAGCAACAAGACAGTGGTGGTTTGCTTTGTTTTCCATGTCGCCTTTTCATTTCCATGAATGGACGTTATTTTTTCTCAAACTTGTTTTTGCTGAGACATTCGAAACAAAAGCGCATGTCCAAGTCAGAGAAGTTGTCATTTCTCCCAAACCAGAGATTTGGAGATACTTTTTTTCCGATACTGAAGGCCATTTTGTTTTTTTCCTCCACATTTTGGCAATGATGCTAATGAAGTTTTTTCCCCTTGGTTCTTTTCTATTTGCAGATTGTTTTGAATTCTATGCATCGCTATCAGCCGAGAATTCATTTGGTTCGACTGAGTCATGGACAAAGTATTCCTGCGAATCCCAAGGAACTATTGGAAATGGACCACAAGACTTATGTGTTTCCCGAGACAGTATTCACTGCAGTCACTGCTTACCAGAATCAATTGATAACCAAACTGAAAATAGACTCAAATCCCTTTGCCAAAGGTTTCCGCGACTCATCACGTCTAACCGATTTCGACCGTGACCCCATGGAAGCCCTGCTGCTGGAACAGCAACTACGATCGCCTCTGAGACTATTTCCCGACCCTATTATGCAACAATTTGCTGCCCAGCAAGGAGCTGATCCTGCATCTATGGCAATTTTCGAAAAAGCCCGACAACATTTGCAAATGTTCGGTGGCAATTCACCCTATGCGCAATTGATGATGCCTCAAATGTATGCCAAACAGGCTCCCCCTCCTCCCGGTCTGGGGGCCTTCCATATGTTCCAGCAACAATGGCCACAACTAACCGCCGGCTTTTTGGCTTCCGCTATGCGAAGGCTTTTTCGTCGACTCTTTCTCTCTCTCCTCAGTCTGCCACCTTCGGTATTGTTTGCCCAATTTGCAGTTTCTGATATTCGTTTGAAAAAGGACCTTTAATATAGATGGATTTTGTTATAGCAAAGGTAAATAAGTGCTTCGCCGTTTTAAAGTACACTTTATTCGACTAATAGCAATACCAGTCCAACATGAATAAATGAAAACAAAAGGGAAAACGATATTGTGCAATTTGAAACATTTCTTGTATTCTTGAAGAGAATGAATTTTTCGAATAATATTTCAAAGTGTATTGTTTTGTTTTTCTGACTAAATTACTATATGTTTGACATAGTCCAAAATTATCTAAGCATAATATCGCAAAGATTTCGAAATAGTACGTTTTCATTGAAGATTAATTTATTGGTAATATTCAAATAATATAATATAATAATAATATAATTTAGAAACATGGTTGTAAACAATTTTTTCCTTCCGTTTAATATTATCATGTTTGAAATTTACGTCTATGCGTTAAAAGAAAAATTTCAAAAAAGTCCCAAGCGTTTTAGGTAAACAGTTTTAAGCATCAACATTCTAATGGGTACTTCAAGTATAATATGCTTTCTTTATTAAAATAAACTTTAAATCAAACTGTAACATTATAAAAATAAATTCCAGGATAATTGTAATGCTTTAATTTTTAAAATTTTAATAAATAAATCATATTTTACATGTTTTTAGTATATATATTATATTATATACATATTTTTAATGCATTTGGCATGAACATCCCATAACCAAAAATGAGAACATATTTAACAGGATAATTAATTATGGTAAGGAATTTTTTCTTATAGCTGAGTCCGATCGGGGCTCTACACAATTCGAAAAGATTTATTCAGACAAATATTTAATAAAATCTTAATAAAACAAAAAATACTGATACAAAATATTTTTAAACAAAATAGCAAAACGATTAAAATATCAATATCTCAGTTTTTCAAAAGCTATCGCTCTTGTTTTCGCAAATTCCCCAATAATTTGAGCCTATCGTGAAAAAAATTTAGGTGGATTTTATACGTTATGTAAATTAATTCACGTTTTTATCCAAGTTGAAGAAAACTTTTGCTGTTTAAGAAAATTACGCAGGGAAAATATAATTTGTAAAAATATTCTTAACGCCATAAAAGATTCAAGACGGACACAAAAATTATGACCTATTGTGTGAGAAGTTCGAATATAAACAAGAATATACAGCAGTAAGTTCGCCCGGGCCGAATCTTAAATACGCACTACCATGAATCAAATATTATAGTTTCCTTTGAAATTTCAGCGGGGTTTGATGACAGATATTCTCCCAAGCAGAGCAGTTCAGCCAGTACAGTTCCCGAAGATAAATTTAAAGATTTTACCTATGAAGACTATATCAGATTCTGGATTTATGAGAACCATTTGAAATAACGCTTTGATTTGCAATCTAAAACCTTCTGATTTTCACCCCATTTGTTAAATGATTACGAGAAGTAAAATCTGGAAAGTTTTCATTCAATTTCAAACAATTTTCATGATCAGTGCGGCCTTCTTTACCTCTCAAGAGTCAATCCCATAAATAAATTCACACGTTTTTGTGAGTCTAAAGTACTAGTATATTTACAATTTCAGGCAAATCGGATAAAACAACGGTTCTAGAAACCCAAGGAGTTCATTCGGGAGATCGGATCTTATGGGGGCTATAGCCAAAGCATGGACCGATACTCACCGTTTTCGGCAGGCACCCTCTTTGTGATCACTAACACGCTATATATTTCAAATTTCAAGGCAAATTGCGATAAAAACTACAGTTTCTAGAATGTCAAACAATATAAATCGTTTTCTTTACACTCACATCACAAGAAGAAGCAGATTAGTTGGATTCGGTTGTATTTATTGAACCATTCTAGCATTTAAGAAATAAAGTAAAAGTAGGGCCTTATACCGAACTTTCTTGTACTTCATGGGATTTTTGTTCATACTTTTTAACCATTAGAATGCCGAATTTTTTAAAATAGATTTTTCGCGATATAACATTTCTGTATTTTTTAAATGTCATTTTATTAATGAAAATAAATTGGAAGATATAGCAAAAATATCGAATATTATCTGCTATTTGGTGATTGCTTAACACAGGAAGAATGATCATGTGAAGAGGATCTACTCAAAAAAATCAAAAAACTTATGGTTTGTATTGGAAATAAATTTCTTTTTAGAGAACTCAAAATAACGTCAATGTACCACGGGAGCCACCGTGGTGCATGCCCGCCTTTGCATACACAAAGTCGTGGGTTCGATTCCAGCTTCGACGCGAACACCTAAAAAAGTTTTTCAGCGGTGGAATAAAAACTAACAGTTTCTAGCACGGAACGAAAAATACTGTTTTTTTTGCATATGTTTGGGTATAAAACATTATATGTTTGGATAGCTCAAATTTTAAAACACAATATTTTTTGAGTGGGCAAATAACATATAGATGTTTCATAACTAGCATTAAATATGTTTTGGGACATGATAATGTTAAATATGTTAGAACAATATTATGTTTGGGACATAAAATGTTTGTAAAATATAATATGCTTGGTTCAACAATAATTATTAATTGTAAGATAATAGCCCATAAAACTATATATGTGCTATTACAAAAAGAGAGCAAAAGTGTATGCTGGAAGTAAATAATGAAAGTAAACCAATTGTGGCGCATTAACAAATATATAATACCACAAGAAAATTCATTAAAATATAGAAAAATTACTATG